>JAOWCC010000064.1:18757050-18958636 GCA_030867875.1 Actinernus sp. WN-2022 | reverse complement strand
TTTTTTATTGTCACATAATTATATGGATATTATTTTAACAAGTTTTAATCTTGGTGTGTTTTTATTCGTACCTTTTAGGGGTCAAAATTAGCTTGAGCCACGCCCATTTTAGTACCTCTTAGGGTCGAAACGAAAATTTACGACGAGCATCCTGCCTCTCATATATGGGAGGGTGGTTTTTTCGTGGTTTAAGCGGTTTTTCGTATCTGGCAGTTTCCCATTAGTTAGGAATACAATTTATATTAGTTAATTGTATTGTAGTATACGGAGTTGTCTGGCGACTATCCCACAATAAACTATACTTATGAAGTCTCTTGTCAGTGTAGTCAGAATGTATTGTTTCCTAACCCATCTATAGGTGTACCTGAGGGTCTGGGCACGTGACCTGAACGTACCAATCGTCTCCGTGGATTACTCGCTGGCTCCCGAAGCTCCCTTCCCCAGAGCTTTAGAGGAATGTTTCTTTGCCTACGCCTGGGTACTAAAGAATCCCGACATGCTTGGGTCAACGTTACAATATATCTGTGTGGCTGGTGACTCGGCAGGTATAAACATTATTATTCTTCCTCGGAAAGCCACGGCGTTTATTTTTGCGTTTCTTTGGATCCTTGACTTAAGAACGAGTAATTTAAAATAACATGATTGACACCTGTATGAGCTTGTATTATAAACTAGTAAGGGTCTGTGTTGGTGTACAATTTTAATAACACGCTGTGTAGCATATTATTTTCATCTTTTAATGATAAACCTGAACTTGGGTTCCCAAGTATAATATGCACTTAATTAGACTGCTCGCTATCAGCCATAGGAACTGACAGCGAGTACTCGATTTGAGTAGAAACCAACTAGTTGTTCAGTCGACCATTTCTTTTGGCACTTTTTTGTTTTCCAAAAGGATAAACAGTGGCGGAAATGTCCAAATCAGTGAATTTTTTTGCCAAAGGACCAAATTAAACTACGAATTTTGCGGAGAGTTTACTGTCAAAATCACGTCCGCCAGTTATACTATATTTCGCGATTTTCATCCAGCGGTTTACTGTCATGACGTCATTTCTCAACACGTCTCTCATTTAAAAATTCCTATTCAAACTTCGTTCTTTTCTTTCCTTTGTGGAGAAATAGTAAACAATTGTACTTTACGTATAAGTTCGCCCGAAGGTTTGTATTAGAATTAGCCCTGCGTGTTGTTTTGTTGAGTAAAATGACGTCAGGAATAGCTGATACTACAGGTAGTCCACGAATAGCAGTTTCAGCGGGTTTGATCCGAACGCCTCACTTCGACGTAATCAAGCAGTAATTCATGAATGATGGTTTCATTACAATGATGCTTCATTACATCGAAGAGAGGCGTTCCGGTCAATACAAAGGGTCAATACCGCTGAATATCAGCTATTAGCTCTGTCTCAGGAACGGGTTCGCGTAATGGCAGACCGTAAAATCTCAAGATTGGACTCCAAAAAATAAGACTTTCCGTTGTCGCGTGGTTGGCCCTATTGTTACACAACAAAAGAGCTATTGTTTTCAGACAATAGAGGCAACCGTGTGACGTCATACGATCCAAGATGGCGGCTAAATACAGGAATGCTCCGACCTCTGATTGGCCAAATATACAATAGATTAGCAGTGACCACTAGACGACTGGAACTACTATTTACATGGTTATAAAATTTGACGGAGCTTGAGCGAAGGTGGCTGGTTGCGAAGGTGGCTGGTTGCGACGTCTGCTTTACGAGCGGGAGAGCGGAGTTTCGAGTTCCAGAAAAGCTCTGCAATTTTTTTTCTTCCCCATTTTCTTGAGAACTCCTCCCTAGCCATAAATCTGCCCTAAAACCTCGTCGTTTACCGGGGGGGGGGGGGGGGGGTGGAATTCCCATATATTTGCTATACAGGTATGTGCCGCCCCAAAGGGTATGGTTTTCGAGCTGTTTTAGTCTGAAATAGGGTCATAAAGTTCGCATTTTTAGTCTGAAATAGGGTCATAAAGTTCGCATTTTTAGTCTGAAATAGGGTCATAAAGTTCGCATTTTTAGTCTGAAATAGGGTCATAAAGTTCGCATTTTTAGTCTGAAATAGGGTCATAAAGTTCGCATTTTTAGTCTGAAATAGGGTCATAAAGTTCGCATTTTTAGTCTGGAATAGGGTGTGATCTTGAAAGGGAAGTATGAGACCGCACATTTTCATATATTTCACTTGTTATGAAATAGAGTACAGGTATGAAAAAAGGGTATGGAAAATCTTATATTGTGGTCTGAAATAGGGTCAGGGTTTTGAGACCCGGGCGGCACACTCCCACCCGAAATCCCCCCCCCCCCCCCCCCCCCCCCCCTCTCCCCCCTTCGGGAAACGCTCCACCACACGGCTCAGTTTCTAATTGCTTTATTCCAGGTGGAAACCTTAGTGTGGCTCTGAGCATGCGTGCAGCAGAGTATGGGATCCGCACGCCTGATTCGGTGCTAACAGTCTACTCACCGTTTAACGTGCAGTACATCCCGTCTCCTTCCCGCCTCCTCAGTCTAATGGACCCTCTCCTGCCTATCGGCATTCTTGCCGCGTGCTTAGGTGCTTACGCTGGTCTGGAAAATCTCCGTTTGAGGAATGCGTCAAAACCCCCGCTAACAAGTCTTTGGCAGGCAAGAAAGCCACTTCACCAGTAGACATAAACCATGGAAAGAACCCACGATCTGGGTCGTTTTTGGGTAAATTTAAACATTCCAGGCATTCCAAGAGTCCCGCAGCTCAAAGCTTCTCAGTTGAGAGTTATCCGGGTAGTTGTGATAGCTTCCATAGCTGTGCTAGTTCACCTTCAAAAGCAGACTCGATGCTAAGAAATCATGCTGGGCATATAAATCATTCGAGGACTAATGAATTACTCACGCTGGAACAGAAAGTATCGGGAAATATAGGTCACAGTGCCGGTGGGCTATCGCCATCCAAATGCAGCACTTTAGGAACTGGAAATGTTCAAATCGAGCCTGCTGTTTGTAAAACAGATACGAATGGTGCAGTGACACTTTCTGTAGATGGATATAACTCCGATGGAGAGAGAAAAGACTCGGGTAACAATCCAAGTAAGGAAGGAAGCTGTTCTGACATGACTCACTGCGACGGACCTTTGAATCAAGACTCGTTCTCTCGCTCTGAGCCAAGTTCTGGAGCTAATCTTGTTGAACGTTCCAAACATCTTAAACTAAATGTCTCGGATATTTGTGAGACTGATTCAGAGTCTGCGTTGCATTATCGTCCGGACGAACTTGGTGTGCAGTACACGAGTGATGGCAAGGAATGCCATGTTGTTAACGTGGTAGGCGCCGA
Source organism: Actinernus sp. WN-2022 (assembly GCA_030867875.1). Classification (NCBI taxonomy): domain Eukaryota; kingdom Metazoa; phylum Cnidaria; class Anthozoa; order Actiniaria; family Actinernidae; genus Actinernus; species Actinernus sp. WN-2022. The sequence continues at coordinate 18,955,324 of JAOWCC010000064.1, read as the reverse complement.
GGCGTCACCGACGGGAGAGCCCATGATATTCCCAGTAGATGAGCCCTATCTCCGTGTAGGGACCCCACCTGCAGCAGAGGAGGTTGCGACCGAGGGACAGGAAAGAAGCCTCCGAGGCCGAGATCGATGTCGCAGGTTCCCCTCCCTATAGCTAAGAATCCCTACATGTCTCCGCTGCTGGCACCGGACGAGATGTTGGCCATGTTACCACCTATTGATATCGTGGTGAGTGGATAAATAGAGAATAATGCATGGGCGCGCCGAGATATGGAATTTATCTTCGAGTTTTAACTCGATATCTCACGAGTGAGCGCAACGAACGAGTGAGCGCAGCAAACGAGTGAGCGCAGCAAACGAGTGAGCGCAACGAACGAGTGAGCGCAACGAACGAGTGAGCGCAACGAACGAGTGAGCGCAGCAAACGAGTGAGCGCAACGAACGAGTGAGCGCAGCAAACGAGTGAGCGCAGCAAAACGAGTGAGCACAGCAAACGAGTGAGCACAGCAAACGAGTGAGCGCAGCAAACGAGTGAGCGCAGCAAACGAGTGAGCGCAACGAACGAGTGAGCGTAGCAAACGAGTGAACGCAACGAACGAGTGAGCGCAGCAAACGAGTGAGCGCAACGAACGAGTGAGCGCAGCAAACGAGTGAACGCAACGAACTCGAGTGAGATCGAGTTGAACACGAGAAGATAAATTCCATATCTCCAAGCGTCCATGTATTGCTTTATTTATTTTATAAGTAATACTTGGACCTGGGTACGGTTGTGCGAAGCAAGGGTGAGCGCGTGACGTGGAAATCGCTGAGTCATCTATCGTACCACATGGTATAGTCGTGCTTCTTTATTACTCAGTACTGATCGTGTGTTCTTTGTCAGGCGTGCACTCTAGATCCTATCCTCGATGATTCAGTGGAGTTTGCTCGCCGTCCTGCGTTCACTCGGTAAGGAAGTAGAGCTGTACATACTCGATGACTTGCCCCATGGATTTCTGACTTCCACCTGGTGTGTCAGGAGGCCAAGGAAGGCTGTGACCTGTGCATTGCATGTCTGAAACGAACACTGATAGGGAAAAGGAAACCAGACAAGATTGACAAGGCACCAGTGTACTGAGAGTGTATACGGCTATTTACAAAAAACGGCGCATAAAAGCCGTACATTTAAGTCTACGCGACAAGATCGAACTGAATGCGGAGCACGAATAGCGATCACTAAATATCTAAAACAGCCATGCCTTGACCTTACACCATGATTCTGAGGAACTCTACCATCCAGTTGCCCGCCCCAACCCATCCCTCCCTATGCCCAGCCCAGAAGAGATTGACAGAAGTCATCAATGAAAATGTCCCAGAAGTCATCATTTTGCCCCCCCCCCCCCCAGAATTCATCGTTAACCCCAAACCCCCCCCCCCCCCCCCCCACTCCCCAGTTCCCCAATGTTCAGGACCTCCCTACGCCCCTGATCCATACGGAGGTTGAAGCATAACTGTTTTATATATTTAGTGATTTATACCCATACTCCCTTGCGGTCTTGTCGCGTAGGCTTTAGGCTTTTTATCGACGTTTTTGAAATAGCTGTACACACTGAGTGTTATTTAAGCAATAGACCACACATTTCAATGAGTTTACTGGCGAAATAAAGCACGCGGATGTTGGGAGAACACATGAAAGGCTTGAAAATCAGAAGCCGAAGGCGCGGCGTGATTTTCAAGCATTTCAAGTGTTCTCCCAACATCCCAAGTGCTTTATTTCGCCAGTAAACACATTGAAATGTTGGGTCTATTGCTTTTATGATATAACTACGACACAACGGAAGCAGGCGTGCCAATTTCTATGTGTTTACCGGCACAATAGACCATAGATTTTTGAGTCTATAAGCCAATCAGAGCGCTCGTATTATTTGGGTTATATTATAAAGTGGGGTAAAGTCTGAGGGATAGGGTAATTTATTATTAGACTGCTAGTAAGTCCCTTCTATTTCTGCTATTTTTTATGTAAGCGCAAAGCCATGGCGAAACAGGGTAAACCATGGCAACGGTAAAACATGGCGCTATTTGGAAACCCAGCCTTGTTTAGCCACGCCTTCGCGCTAACAAAGAAATTAGCGGAAATAGAAGGGTTTTGCTAACAGTCCATATGACACAGTTCAAGAATAGGAAAATTGAATATTTTACACCCGAGGTGCTGGTCGAATAGGGTAATTGGCGGGGGCGTATCCAGGTATTAATAATTTGTAGGTTCATAGAACCGGTCCGTAAGTATCGCTTCTTGGGGGGTCGATCCTGGTCTAGCAGGCTTTCCGAGAATTTTTTAGATTTAGACTTTAGCAAATGCCTTCTTCTGCACTTTCGTTTTGTGTATTTCGACAGCTTCTCAAGCCCAACATTCAGTCGTAATAATACAAGTAGGCTGTAAGATTTGTAGACTTGGGCCTATAGGCTTTTGAGCTACGCCACTGGTTGAAGTATTTGTGATCGATTATCACTAGCGCATTCATCGCATTCTAACATGAGAATAAGCTTGTGATTATCCCGGGAATCACCGCAGATATAAAGCTATTTCTCTATTTATAATCTCAACAGGTATACTTTAACTCCAGAATACAATGTCTATTCATTTTGTTACATTGTATAAACTTACTACTGAGTTCCAACTTATTATAGTCGTTGTGCATTGCGGGAGGCGGGTTTAAAGTGCTTCTAACGCTTCTTGAAATTTTTCTACCTATGAACCTTTGAAAGGTTTTGAGTACTTCTGCGAAGAAATATTTGGTTTACAAAGAATACTCTTTGTTCTACGCTTGTTTGAAATGGTGAAAATTTGACCTTTGCTGAACCATGACCGCCTTAGAAAAAGCCTGGGTCGATTCCCGGGACGACGTCATCTCATTAATGCATTATCCTCCATGGTGCCTTGCTATCACGACAACATCGATTTATAGAAAATATACACAATTTGTGAGTTGTTAGTAAAGAAAAAAGTCATTTTAGACAAAATGCTAAGTATTTATTCAAATTGTTGCAAAGTCGAATTAATGAGATGACGTCTATCCGGTAATCGACCCAGGCTTTTTATAACGCAGTCATGGGTCAGGAAAGGTCAATTTTTCACCATTTCAAACAAGCGTAGAACATAGAGTATTCTTTGTAAACCAAAAATTTCTTCGCAAAAGTACTCAAAACCTTTCAAAGGTTCACAGGTAGAAAAATGTCAAGAAGGGTTAGAAGCACTTTAAACGTATACAATTACAATAAATTAAGTAATTACAAAGTAGTAGTGCATAGGCCTTTTGCAGGAAACAGTCACCTGCTGATACATCACTTCAATAACGAATGAATTGCGCTCGTGATCCCATGGGAAAGGCTTTACTGGAAACAGTCACGTGCTGATATATTACTTCAGTAACGAATGAATTGCGCTCGTGATCCCATGGGAAAGGCTTTACTGGAAAAAGTCACGTGCTGATATATCACTTCAATAACGAATGAATTGCGCTCGTGATCCCATGGGAAAGGCTTTACTGGAAACAGTCACGTGCTGATATATCACTTCAATAACGAATGAATTGCGCTCGTGATCCCATGGGAAAGGCTTTACTGGAGACAGTCACCTGCTGATATATCACTTCAATAACGAATGAATTGCGCTCGTGATCCCATGGGAAAGGCTTTACTGGAGACAGTCACCTGCTGATATATCACTTCAATAACGAATGAATTGCGCTCGTGATCCCATGGGAAAGGCTTTACTGGAAACAGTCACGTGCTGATATATCACTTCAATAACGAATGAATTGCGCTCGTGATCCCATGGGAAAGGCTTTACTGGAAACAGTCGCGTGCTGATATATCACTTCAATAACGAATGAATTGCGCTCGTGATCCCATGGGAAAGGCTTTACTGGAAACAGTCACGTGCTGATATATCACTTCAATAACGAATGAATTGCGCTCGTGATCCCATGGGAAAGGCTTTACTGGAAACAGTCACGTGCTGATATATCACTTCAATAACGAATGAATTGCGCTCGTGATCCCATGGGAAAGGCTTTACTGGAAACAGTCACGTGCTGATATATCACTTCAATAACGAATGAATTGCGCTCGTGATCCCATGGGAAAGGCTTTACTGGAAACAGTCACGTGCTGATATATCACTTCAATAACCAATGAATTGCGCTCGTGATCCCATGGGGAAGGCTTTACTGGAAACAGTCACGTGCTGATATATCACTTCAATAACCAATGAATTGCGCTCGTGATCCCATGGGAAAGGCTTTACTGGAAACAGTCACGTGCTGATATATCACTTCAATAACGAATGAATTGCGCTCGTGATCCCATGGGAAAGGCTTTACTGGAAACAGTCACGTGCTGATATATCACTTCAATAACGAATGAATTGCGCTCGTGATCCCATGGGAAAGGCTTTACTGGAAACAGTCACGTGCTGATATATCACTTCAATAACCAATGAATTGCGCTCGTGATCCCATGGGGAAGGCTTTACTGGAAACAGTCACGTGCTGATATATCACTTCAATAACCAATGAATTGCGCTCGTGATCCCATGGCAAAGGCTTTACAATCTTCAAAAACGCAGTTTTAGAAAGATGGACATTCGAGTGGAGGTGGAAAATAGCAATTACAAGCAGATTTTGCTAATAACACTACCGATCTCGTACAAGTGCCTTTAAATATATGAACCACGTGATTGCATTCCTGCAAAAGGTCCGTTGTATCAAATGCTGGAGACCTTCAAAGTTGTGACTTCCATTCATTATTTGCGGTTGACATAGGGCCTTTAACAATTTCAAACAAGTCGCATTAGCAAGTCCTTAACAGTACATCAACTTTCTCAGAATCAGTTAGAAAGCAACGCGTAGGTCAACTTTTAATGCAGCACATTTTCAAACATTTCCAACTACAATTAAGTAAAATTAAATACTATTATTTTCTTTCACTGTAGCTCTGGCCCTGTAGGAGAGTAGTTCTCCTAGTCGAAATATTGGTCATTATATTTGACATTATGCGCCGTAGTACTAGCCTTGCATTTTAAATTGTTGATCTACACCTTGCGGAGTGTCATCTAGTATGTGTATTTCTACAACAAGAAATCCAGCATTGTAATTTTTTGTTTATCCTGCGTCGTCTGTGTAGTCCCCAGCATTTAAACGTTTTACAATTATATGCTTGTAACTAAACTTTTTTCAAGACTGTTGTACGTTTCCCTGCTAGCAGAGGTCTCTCTCCGTCGCCTTCCATTTTACCAAGACAGAGAGAGACTTCTGCTAGCAGGGAAGTTGTACGTGTACTTAACTTATATTTTTAAATTATTCGAGTTCTCTCTAAAAAAGCGGGTACTTTCTTTTAGGGAACTATTGTGGAAATCGTTTTAATTCAATCATCAAAACAAACTTGAAATAAATCATCTTGCTAAATACTGGACTGGCATTGTTTCTATTATACCACCCCTCTCATTCTTCATTAAAGGCTAAAATGGGCCTTGCCTGGACATGACTGCGAGTAAAGCAGTGCATGCTCGCGAGTAGAACCACAATCAAAACGTGGCCCCCGAGAGTGATAATTAGGCATACTAGCCAATCATATGATGCGACCAGATTCTAACCGCGAAACGTCATCAGTACGTTTAATGAATGCGACGACGACTTCCACTGGCTTCCTTTATTGGAGTCCATACTGGCGCATTACAAGCGTTTTCGCGTGTCCTTTTATAACAAATTAATTACGTTATTTCTAACCACCTGTCGTGATTGTGATCTCACTGTCAGTTCTAAAGGATTTTCTTAAAGTGCACCTAACCCCTTTGAAAGGTTTTGAGTACTTCTGCGAAGAAATTTTTGGCTTACAGAGAAAATTCTATGTTCTAGGCTTGTTTGAAATGGTGAAAATTTGACCTTTCCTGACCCATGACCGCGTAAGAAAAAGCCTGGGTCGATTCTGGATCTTACGTCACCTCATTAATGCATTATTCTCCATGGCGCCTTTCTACCACAACAACATCGATATATAGAGAATTTATACGGTCTGTGAGTTGTTAGCAAAGAAAACAGTTATTTTAGACAAAATGCTAAACATTTATTCAACTTATTGCAAAGTCGAATGAATTAGATGACGTAAGATCCAGAATCGATCCAGGCTTTTTCTTACGCGGTCATGGGTCAGGAAAGGTAAAATTTTCACCATTTCAAACAAGCCTAGAAAATAAAGTATTCTTTGTAAGCCAAAAGTTTCTTGGCAGAAGTACTTTAAGTTACACTTTAAGTTGCACTTTAAGTTACAAAGCTGGCTTGTTAAAAGACACAGCAATGCGAATTAGGCGCGTAATTATATTGTTTAATTTGTAATAAAAGTATCCTTAGGTTCTTTTTGAATTTTACCTAGACACTAAGTTTCGTTTTCGTTCTTCCCAGGTAGATTATAGAAATACCTGGAACCAATATGTGTTTCCCGTAAATCTTTAATCACTTGCAAACGGTCCTCGGACTGGCCCCTTTGTTCTGGTCAAAGCGCTGATCTTATCTTTACCTCTATTGTTGGGGTTCAGCTTAATTTACCCAACATGACATAATACCGAGGTTCGGGTATTTATCTACGGGCCTCGGGCTGTATGACTTAATACCGAGGTTCGAGGTATCTATCTACGGCCCTCTGGATGTGTATGACTTAATAGAGGGTCTGAATGGGGTTAACTGCCTACTGACAAACGGCCTTAAAAAAACTGACAACTGACAAATGACGATATTTTTACTGACAACCGAAAAATAACTGACAACTGACAAATTTGGTTTTGTGGGTCAAACATTGTAAATTTTCTCTAGTAATGATTAACTAGGGCTAACTGACAACTGACAAATGGCCAAAATTATAACTGACAACTGACATGTAGACCCTCTTAATACCGAGGTTCGAGTAGCCTGATTTTCAGACGGTACGAGGTCCTCTGCTTATTGTACCGTCTGAAAATCAGGCTAAGGTTCGAGGTATTTATTACGGCCCTCTGGATGTATATGACTTAATACTGAGTTTCGATGTATTTATCTGACTTTAATATTTCATGATCGGCGAGGTTTTCTCACCAATCAAAGCTATTCCTATGAGAAAGCAATTCTTTGACCTTCAGAAAAAGTAAACAATATCCTTGGCAGGAAAGCACTGAATCATACAACTATGCATAACTCGCGCTGTCACAACACGAAAAAGAGGCCGGTAGGTCTTCTGGAATGTTGAAGTTGAAATACTAGCAGGAGGTGTGAAACGTGTTGAACACGATTGTTTAGTTGAAAAATGTTGCTAATCTGTCCTCATTTATCCTTTATTTTTCTTTATAGTATAACCAGCCAGGCGCATAGCAAATTAACGGCATTGTTTCACTGAACATTCGTTCAGTGCATTTCACAATCTCCCCGGGCGTTTCAATTTCAACATTCCAGAGGACCTACCGGCCTCGTTGACATGCTAGTTACCAGGACTTATGTTTAGTAAAAGTAAAGTAAAGCAACTTTATTTAACGTCGGTAACTCGTGACAGTCTGACTTGAGGCCAACGGGAGTCCTACGATTTTACGTCCTTATCCGAGAAGACGTGAAGGTCTACGCTCTGCTCTCTTATTGCATACACATTGTCTCTTCTTTTGTGAGAAACTAATTCTCCCACATCGATAGCAAGGTTAAAATTTTATGTCGTGCATATCAATGGTTTAGTTATATTATCTATTCATTTCACAATTACGATAAAATATTCGCGTCCGATCTGTATGTACGCCCATACAGATCTACCGCTCATATTTTATCTACTACATATAACTGTTGTTGTATCGCGATCGCAAGCAACTGAAACGTTCAAGTGTTATGCATATCATTAAATTGCTTGAAACCTGTTCATGCGCATCTCATGACAGAGCTCTTTAACGCATGAGGAGATTCATTGATATGTAAATACTTCGGACAAAGAATATTATTCCCGAAAGATTTGAAATGGGAAAACATGGGCTATTATCACAGTTCGGCCATCTTGGATAAAACAATGGTTTTGGCCCCGGTAGCCTCGCACTGGTGGGTTTCAGAACGAGTTTACCGGACGAAAACAAAGGTTTTTTAATTCTCCTGAGACTCAACATGGCTGCCGCGTGATAATTTAAGCCATTGAACCACAGGCTAACCATCCTCCCATTTTGTGTATTTGTCACTGATGTTTTAATAATCCATCTTTTCTCAGCAAATTGTTAAATAAAATACCCTTTGACTTGATTTGTGTATGTGTTGATTTAGCGCGCGCTCATAATACTATAAACTAATTGAGATTTTGAGACGCGATACCGAATTATATTGCCGGCCAGTTGGGAGAAAATATATTCCGTATTGGGCGGAGTCGCGCAGCGACGAAGCCCAATACGAAGAATATATTTTCTTCCAACGCCGGCAATATAATTCGGTATCGCGTCTCAAAATCTCAATTAGTTTTGTATCGCGATTCAACAGTTAAGTCGGGAATTGTTAAAAGAAAGAAGAGAATGAAGCACCAAACTTATTCTGATCGTAATTTCAATTCTCAAAAGGCGCCTAGTATATCTATGGCAACGGTTTCACGGCTTGAGTGGCGAAAACTTTCGCGACGTGTTTTGAAATCTCTTCAAAAATTATGAAAATTGTACTTTTAGCGAATAAGAGTGTTAGATTTCTGACGGAAACTACAATGCCAACCTTACCTTTAGGATTGAATGATGCTTATCTTGTAATTTACAGTGGTTTGAAGGTGAAATTGTAGAAATCTTGCTGTTGAACGAACGGCTTTTGACCTTGACCTGGAACCCATGTAACTGCAAGGGCTCGCGCAAGAGCCAATCAGAGGCTGGTATTCTGAGACGCAATACCATGTTATATTGGCGTCTCAAAAGTAAACAAAGTGATCAGTGAATCGTGATACAGCTGTGTATTTTTACAAGTGTGTATTTTACAAGTGTGTATTTTTATGTAGTTGGCGAGATGAGCCACAGGAAGCCCGAGCTATATGTAAACAAACCTGAGCCACAGGAAACCCGAGCTGTATTATGAGCGCGCGCTAAATCAACACATACACAAATCAAGTCAAAGGGTATTTTATTTAACAATTTGCTAAGAAAAGATGGATTATTAAAACATCAGTGACAAATACACAAAATGGGAGGATGGTTAGCCTGTGATTGAACCAAGCGGAAAAGGTTTATTGAAACCCATTGAAATCGAGAGTGCATTCCATCGTACGTGAACCTAAAAAGAGCAAACTAGCTCACAAAATATGAGCAGAGGCAAGCTACAATAATGAAGTAAAAAAATAGAATAAAATTAACCAAGTTTTATGTATCCTTTGTCATTTTGTCAATTTTACCCTCCTCTACTCACCGCCTCATTATTGACAAAATGACAAAGGATACATAAAATTAGTTTATTCTAGTTTTTACTTCATTGTTGTGGTTTGCCTATCACACGAGTAGGAAACATTCGACAGACATTGCTTTTAATTTGATTAATACACTGGTTACCCGTGATTTTAGTCATCGCCGTACGTAATTTCCCACTTATAAGAAATACCTTCTGTCCTCGGTACACTCGGTAAATTTGCCTTCGGATCCTAGTGGAAGTACCCTAGTGGGTTTGCGGTGAGGTAATGATCCACCGCTTGTTACCGACACTGAGGGATAATTGTTTTAGTATATACCACACAAGTGAATCAGCCAGCCTCAAATTAGTTCAAAAACCATTAGTAAAACTCGACCGAACACAGTGAATCTATATAGTTCAGGATTCCAAGTTTGAGTAGCCAATCAGAGTAGCGAAAAGCACTATTCACTTGTGTGGTATATTTAACAAATAAAGAAGCCTTAGCCATGTTTTATACTATCATAAAACACGATGGGCATTTGAGAACATGAGAGAAATGTTAAAGCACAAGCCGAAGGCGCGTGCTTTCAACATTTCTAGAGTGTTCTCAAATGACCAGAGTGTTTTATGATAGTATAAAACATGGATTTAAGGCTTCTTTATCTGTTTTATAATATAGATTTACCCGCGCGATGAAAGGAAACCGCCAGTTGAAAACTATATAACACGGCTAACCATGTTATATACTCTGATAAAACATGGCTTCTTAGCCAATCAGAGCGCGCGTACTATCGTATCTATATTATAAATACTAATGATGGAAATTCCCCCTTGCGGGCCATTAAACTGCAGCAATATATATATCTTGCCGTAGTTTTTGCGCGTAAAAAAATCGCCGAACTCTGATGTTTTACAACCGATTTTCATAGAGCATTCATTCGACGTAATCATTCGACATGCTTTGTAACCAGGCTCACTGGTTTATCGTGGAATCGAATAATTTAGGTGTTTTTTTACATTCAATTACTCGACTGACTTCGCTAACATGCACATGCATTGCCGACCAGAAGTGGCGGAAATTTGCGTGGAGTAATTATGTCGAATGATTGTCTAAAAAAACTTGAAACCGGCAGCGACTAAAGTATGCACGTAACACTGAAATGAAATGTAAATCAGTAAAGAATTCAGAGAATTGACTAATTAAGTACGAGACTAACGTGTACCCGCATCTCAGTCCTATAGATATTCAAAGGTCGGTGAATTATTCAGTTGACTTAAGCCTAGTAGTAGAACCGACCAGACCGAAAGAGGTTATGGTATCGATCACTAAATGTTTTAAACAGTTTTGCTTCGACGTCCACAGGATGGTAGGGCTCGATTGTCAGAATCAAAATGGAAGAAGGGCGTGTGTTGCCTACGGATTTAGATATTTAGAGACCGCTACCCATACTCCCTTTCGGTCTCGTTTTGGAGCCGATGTTTTTTGAATAGCAGCTAGTTATATAAATTAGTGAACTGGCTAGCAACTGGCGCCGGATTTTCAGTGTACGAGTACAACTTTCCAGAATTGAGGAATACTTTAAAAAGATACATGACCACTGGCAAACATATATTCTTATGAAGTAGTGTTTATGACAATTTCGAGCCGGAGCCAGAGGCGAGAGATTGTATAGGTCCGATCAGAACACGGACGCGAATGCTGTAAACTATTTGTGAAATGAAACTATATAATATTTAAGCACATATGAAATTTTGTTGGAAAACGTAAAAATTAGATTTCAGCTCTATAGTTACGTCACGGACATGCGCAATGTAAAAAAAACCAGGTCCCATACTTGTGAGAATGTCTCTACGTATCACTAAACAGGAGTTTTCATACAACCGGGTTAGGGGAAGTCAGTGATCGGTTGTGAGATATCTAGACCTCCCCCCAACAGAGACTAGCATGGTGTTTGTTGGATACAGAACTGATGATAAAAACAGTGTCTGTATCAGTGAAGTGTCTCAGTATCGGTGATACAGATGGGTTATTAATCAGTATATGTATATCTGATTCAACACTGATGTTTCATTAATCATTAAGTAACAATCCGCGCAAGAGGTAGGCACAATTCTATTGTTCAGATGCAATTTGCTTTCCCCACTTTAGTATTTTCTGTTTTTCGGACAACTCATCAACCCTTAAATAGAAATTTCTGAAATTATATCCACTAAAAATGCATTCATTTTAGAGGTAGAGTTCTTTTGTGTGAACACGTTTTGTCCAATCAGAAGAGTGCAAAACAATAACCAAGAAAACGTTCAATTCAAAAATGTTCCCCATATTGAAAGTTCGTCATATTGAAAGTTATGAGAGTTTTCACTAGATGCAATTCAAATCTGTTTACAAAATGAGATTTTTTTTTCTTCTTCTTCAATTTTAGATAGATTTTAATGTCTAAGCCAATGAGGTGGAAGATTGAAACAATACCACAATTAGCACCTTTTTACATTCCATGCATAACATATGCCTACCTCTTGCGCGGACCATTACTTAATCAGGTCTGCATCAAACAAAGGCAAGTGTCTGTCGGTACGGACTGAATCAGACTGAATATCTAATCAGTTATGTATGGATGCTGCGTTTGAATTGGTTAGCACCCTTATGAATTATTACAACCGATTTCAGTGTTACGTGCATAGAGCATTCATTCTACGTCGTGATTCCCAATCACTCGACATGCTTTGTAACCAGGCTCACTAGTTTATCGTGGTTTTGAGGTACTAAACCGAATAATTTAGGTGCTTTTTCACATTCAATTACTCGACAGACATCGCTAACATCATCCATTGCCCACCAGTTGCGTATCATGAGGCCACAGGTTTACATGTAGTACCGAAGTTATAGTTCATCTGGAGATAAAACGTTTTCCTTCAGCAGCCGACATATTTTAGTTCACCGCAGTCTGGCTGTCTTTTACATCTGTTGTGATCACAAACGGTTTTGTTACTCATCGCCACAGATTTGGATGATTTTTTCAGAGTTGATCGACACTCAGTTTTATTTCGTGAACTTTGCAATCGACAAGAGGAAATTAATATTCGCAAACATATCACATAAATCCTGTAGTCGGTAATCTATCTTCTTCCTATTCTCTTAGAAACTTACTCTTGCTTGACGAATTATTCTTTTCATTTTGCTAAATGCTGTTCGGCTCTTTAAGCTGCTGCGATAATTTATTCTAATCAGTATCTATTCACAAAAGAATAATTAACCATGATCGAAATCCCCTATTGTTATTGGGCAGGAAGCGGGAAAACGAAGCGTTACAGGATTCGCTATTTTCTTCAAAGTGTCAACCTCGATAAAATTGCTGTAGATCTTTTCGCGACCACCCTAAACGTTCTGTCTTCGCCTGCCGACCTAAAACCTCCTCAAAACCTTAGTATTTATCACGCTAACTTTGAACTCATCTAAACCTGAGATTTCCGTTGAGTCAAGGCTCAGTTTATCAGTTTGCGTGGCGTAAAAAGGTAGTATTCTTTGTTGGTAGTTGGAGTACCAACCCGTTTTACACGGCGGTACTGAGCTATTGAGCTTGGGCCGGTGGTCACGTGACGTGGGTCGGTTCGCTGTGTTTTTCTCATTTCCCTTTAGAGTGACACGACGCACTGCCAGTCAATGTCGACCGCGGGCAGTTCTTTTTGATAACGACCAATTGTGAGTCTTTCACCCTCCCGTACAAACACATTAGCACTGCAACGATAACCACTACATTTGGTTTAGATCCCGATTCGAATGCTTCGTTATGAACAGTCCAAGTAACGCCATGGTTTCTGCTTTTTCCCGTCTTTTAGGTGCTACCGACTCCACATGGAGGGAATCGCAAATCGTGTGCCTTCTCATACTAATATGCTCTCTCCACAACAAACTATTGCTGTCGGCTCGCCGTTTTCAGGGCTGCAGCAGTCCCAGGAGAAATTACCACCGCCTTACGAAGAAGCACATTTAGCTGTGCAAAGCATTGAAGCCGACAAGCTGGCGATTTATCGGCACCCGTTGTTTCCACTACTGGCCATGTTACTTGAGAAATGCGAGCATGCGACTCAAACAAGCGACTGTCCGACTTCTGCAGCCTTCGACAGCGATATTAAGAACTACATAATACAACACAACAGAGAAGGGAAGCCTTTCTTTACCGAGGACCAAGAGCTTGATAGCCTGGTGAGTTTAATGGAAGAATTTGCAGAGCTTTCACAGCTTCGAATCTTTACCTGAGGCTGTAAAGAAGGAACAAGATTCGAAGCGAAGTCTTTGTGAATGATTGTAACGTTTTCTGTATATTAGGTTATTCGTTATGTTGTGGTAGCCCAAGTATAGCTTCGCTAACCAAAATTGCTTAATATTTACTAGTACTAAAGCCAGTTCTATAAACCTCGTGGATTTTTCCCCGGATTATTCTTGTTCATTCGAAGCGGTGCAAACTGCAGTGCACAAAGTGGAAGGCTTTCCGACACGTTGTCTGTTAAACGTCAATGCTTCGAATACGGGGGAAGAAAACAGGTCACAGACCGACATTAACACTGACTGGTACCTGAGAACTGCTTTAATTTGGGAACACACAACTCATGTGGAGTTTTATCAAGCTCGCTGACCCTGGTTGCGGCAGGTCTAGAAATGTTGGACACTATAATCACATGTCCATATGTGGCTCGATTGTTCCTAACTGATTGATGTTTTATTCAGCATTCTCATATTTATCACCTAGGTTTCCCTACTTAGATATTAGCTTGTTATTTCCCACCGAAATAGAACGATCCTATTTTCATAAACTCAATTCCATGGTATCGAAGCACGGCAAATATATAGTCGATATCTAGACTTCAGCCTTCAGGGTTAGTTTCTGGTTAGAATCTTATAGCCTCATTAATTCCTGTAATATTTTTGCTTTTGATATATTCAAAATTTACATTATCAAGGAAAACAAACGTGGAACAAGATAATATAGCACCAGAATTGGGAACATGAAAAATTAGGGGAATTATATTTTGATGATTTGTTAGTTGGAAAATCTTGATACAGGTAATTATACGTGGTAATCCGCGCCATGCTTCCTTTGTCTGAATAATTCTCCCATAATTGACCAGTCTTTTGATTACAATAGTTGATAACTGTAAAATTTCAGTTGAAAGTCCAAGGTAAGTCGTCTCTTTGATTTAATTTAGGCTGAACATCTAGAAAGGTTTCAGTATTTTGTTGGATTCACATCCTTTTTTGTTTATCTGTTAGTGGGAGTTGCTTGGTTCATCAGTATTCATGATATGAAGGTTCGCATTGACACTTTGAAGGAAGTTTATACAGTTTTAAGCTTTGTTTGCATGATAGGTTTCTCACAGCGATTACACTAAATGTTTTCATTGAATATGAAGGTAGATAGATGACACATTTATCCTTAGGATCTATCACTTTTCTTTGTTTCTTTGCAACAGTACACAACTTGTTAAATGTCTTACCACTGTTCACTTCATATGATATATACAATGTAGACTGATAGTCAACACATATATAGGTGTGTGCTTTTAAGTCTATCTTTATTCCATCAGTTTCCTTTATTTATTTTTAAGAAATACAAAACTTACAATCAAACTGTTCAGTTTGTGTGATAAATACAGTAAATAGTGACACTTTTATTCACAAATTCCTAATTTTTCTTTGTAACAAATACCAATCTTGCCATTGTCTTTAGAAGCCAATTGTCGTTTCTCCTAAGAAAAAAGCATGTGCTCTTTGTCATAGCTATATTACTGTATCCTAAACCATTTGTATAGAGTCTCAAACCAATAAGTTTGTTGGCAGAAAAGGATATATTTTGTAGCTTCAACAATCTTCTTAGTTGATTCATAATACTGTCATCCTAAACCATTTGTATAGAGTCCTTCAAACCAATAATTATGTTTTCAGAAAGTGATATATTATATAGCTTTGACAAGCTCTATAGCTGATTCATATTTTGGAAAAATATTGAAAGAACATTTGCCTCAGGTGCAATAAAAAAATACATGGACTAATTTTGTAAATGGAACTTTGCTTTCCATCAAGTCTCATAAAATAAACTGTTTGCCTTGACAAAGATACAATTTTTAACCCCATTGTGGGGTGATGATTAGCAAGTGTTTAACGTCTTTGGTACTTATCATAATTAAATTATTTCTGGGCTATTAATTATATACCTTATTCACACCTAATGATTTTTTAGATCAGCAAACTGGATCTCTAACATAGAATTAATTAACCACTGTCATCTCAAAGAGCACCTATATATCAACATTTTTGGAACGTTTTAATAGTATACAAATGTATACAAAAATATATAAACAATAAATGCTTAATAACTGGCCTGAGGGAAACAGGAGTTTTGTTTCCCCTTGATCCTCGATGTTCCCCTCGACTCTGTCTTGTCATTAAGTGATTTGTTATATAGATATACGTTTTACTAGAGGCAAAGTTGTGCATAAATACAGGACATACATGTACCTGATACAAGCAAGGTTTGTCATCTTCTCTTTGGGAAGCCGCTATTCAACACAAAATGCTGCCAGTATCGCTACAGCATTTTTAGTATCGTTTTGTATCTTTCTTGCATCCTTTTTTAGCTACCAATTTCTCACTCGCGCGCCCTTTTTTATGGCTCAAATGCAAAGCATGGGGAAAAAATGCGGATCCATTGAACAAACTTAACAAATGAGGTTAATAAGATGTTTATTACAATGTATATGGTTTCTTCATTTTATTCGAGGGCGGAAGGTCCGTACAGGAAGTTATATGGACCACAAATAATTATTAACCAGTCATAGCTCACAAATTTACTTACATGTAGCTACATGTATATAAAATAAATAGTATAGAGATACATGAAAAACCAGCAGGGCTCTTTCCAGTTTGTGTTTCAGTACAGTTCAATTTTTTATTGGTAAAAAAAATGGCAAATGCCAGTTTAGTAGAAGCTCTGTCACATTTTTAAAGCAAAATAAAAAGAATATAATTATGTTTTTATTGATTGCTCTCAACTACTGATCCAGTGCTATTAAAAAAAGTGAATAGAACTATGGCAAAATGTTATTTAGAGGAAAGCTCGACTTCATTTTTGTCTCTAGTAGAAGATTATCAAGTAATTGCTACTAGAGCTAAATTATTTTGCATTGTTGCAGTAAGTAATATAATCTCAGGAACCACATGACAGTGTAAAGTAAGAAAAAAGTAATATAATAGCAACCTTATTTAACATTGGTAACTTGTCTCTGACAGCCTCGTAAGAGTCTCTTAAACTTGAGACCGATGGTGTACTCACGCTTTACCCCCTTCCCTATCAGAGCTGCCAATTAAGATAATTCATAGCTGTGCAAGCTACTCTGGCTAGATTGCAGAATACCCCATCCACTCTCCTACTTTTGATGTAGCCGTCTACTGGCTACGCGTCATTCCATAGACACAGTCCACCTCTTCCTTCTCTTTTACGCGTAGACTCGTTGACGCATAGCCACGAATATCAGTAGGTACTTTCTATTAAAGAAAAGCACAGAGGGAACTCTATCAAGCTTAGACACAGTACCCCTGTTCTTTTTTACAAGACAGACATGTTGACGCGTAGCCATGGATATCAGTAGGCACTTTCTATTAAAGAAGAGCACAGATAGAACTCTCTCAAACTTAGACACAGTACCCTGAGAGTACATTGTAATGATTTATTGGGGCACAGTGATGGGAATTCTGTGGCCTGGGATCTTAAGGAGCTCTTCCGATGCGTAGCAATGGAGTTCCAGGGGGTCGCTTGCCATGGTGGGGTATTCTGCAATCACTCCGCTACTCTGATCAGAGAAACGTTGGTGCAAATGTGCCAGTCCAACACATAAATCAAACTCAGGACTGCATGCTTAATTGCTGTGGCCTAACCCATTGTGACACACCTGCATCTGTCAATAAATTATTACACTTTTCTTTTCATAGATATTTCATTTTGGATTTTTTTTCGTCATTGTAAAACATTGTCATCGTTGAAATGATGTATTGCACCATGTATCAAAGCACTTTTTTATTTTTATTTTTTTATTTTTTTATTTAAACAATATTAAGACTTAACATTTGCTCTAAGAGCATAGAAGCTCATCTAGAGAGCTTATGTTAAATAAATTACAATGATATAGCTGCGTTACAGGTCAGACGATAACAATAATAGTTGTTGGAGTTGAGTACTCGTATATAAATGATTAACAAAAATAATTAAAAACAATTATAATCAAAAACGGTTCGATTGGACAATAAATGAATGGACGCATACAAAGAGGTTTACATTGGTGTTATAATCAAGCCCTGGAACACCGTAAAGGAACCAGTCAACTTTCTTTTTATCAGATGCGGACAGCCATTTAGGTCCAATTATTTGTGCAGCGGAGGCAAATAAAGTGTCACTTGCATTGGAACCGCACTTGGAACCGTATCAAATCTTTCGCAGTATGTCGAATCTTGCTGAAGTGAGTTTCCTGTAACTGTGTCAAATGTATTGTGCAGCTCTGAAATATATGGCCTTACGTTCTATCAGTTCTCTCAATAAGGGCAATACAGGTATTACAGAAATGTTAGCTTGGTTAGAATTTAGTCATAGCCATACTTGTAACATATTTTTTAATGATGACAAGTGTTGGTAGATGAAGTACTAAGATTATTGGTGTGGCTTCAGCTTAAGATTAGACTGGATGCTCTCAGCGCTATGTTATGGTATGTTTAAATAATTAATGTCTTGCTTTAACAATATATTTTCTTCATTTTTAAATGTATAAAGCTTTTTTATTTTCAAGCTCAAATACATATAAGTTCTCCTAGATTTCCAAGCCAAGGCATTCTAATTCTAATTACAATTTCCAATGAATTTGTGTTACCCAATGAGTAGATCCCTTCCAGAGCCAGCTAGAAGACAAGACATGTGAATAAAGTTATTTTATATATACTTATTTTATTCTAAAATTTACAGTGTTATCAATGAGGCATCAGTGTTGGGTATTTCTTTCCATACTACATCTTTACATGTGCCATTTTCTTATAATCAGAAAGTTTTCAGGGTTATAACCATTCATCAAATTTAAATTAACTTTAAAATGAAAACTCCTTACTTAATGACCTTCTCTTTGTATGTGCATGTTATTTTTCCCAATTCCTAATTAATATATCACTGCTGCAGGCGACGTATGTTGAAGTTGACTTCTTTCATTTGGGTGTTGATGTTTTTGTACTTAAAGTTTTCTGCTGTGTTATGAAAATTTTTTTTTCATGCGAGGAATTACAATGGAGAAGTAAACAGTTATGATAAAATCCTAATGAAATATTTAAATTTTAGGCTTGAATAACTTAGTTTATTAATAATTTAGTTTATTTCCCGAGAGGAAGTGCACTGCCATTATTACATGTACATGTAATGTGATGAAATAAAGCCTCATTACTGTATTCTTGATGTCATAAAAAGTAATTAAACTTAAAGTTCTATCTTTAACATTGATTGCCCCTTCAGTCTAACTGACTGCTTTTCCAGGAGGCCGACAGTGTATAACTTTACCCCCTTCTCTGACAGAGCTCCCGATTAAGGGAATTCAAAGCTATACTGTACAAGCTACTCGGACCAGAGAAGAGTTGGTGCGGATGTGGCTGCCTGTGGCAGGAAACAAACTTGAATTATTATTGTGAAAAGCTGGGATTTTGCTTCAAGAAATGTAATACTGTTGACAGTAATGCCCTGTGATCTAAGATTAATAATCTAGCTGATGTGCAATAATACAGTCATGTATATAGCCTGGGTTATTGTAGGAGAGAGAGCCTCGAGCAAAACCAAGTTGTTGATGAAGTGTGAATATAATATCTACAGTAATGGCCATTCCCCAAGGGATCACTATCAAGGCCATTGTCTGAAATTAAAGTAATTAAGTTTTCTATCTGTATACATAAAAGAACTTGTCACAATTTGCTGCTCCAACTTAAATGTTTGGTTATTAATAAAGTTACTGTGCCAGTAATTCTAGATGAGGTTTTAACCTGAGGGTAAACTAGGTTTTATTGTGGTCATGTGGTAGCACTAATGTAGTATTCAACTTCAGTCTGTCTGGAGATTGATGGCCTTGATTGAAATCCTGTGGTGTACCAGCTCTCTTAATTAAACATTGTCTGTTCTCTGTTCTACAGTAGTATTCCAGACTGTTTTTGCCTCTTTTGTAATAAAAAGTAAATATTATTGCATAACACCAGATGAACCTGCACCTCATAATATTATGTTTGATCTAACTTACATAGCTTGCCACTCCAAGATGACCTTTAAGATGGCCATCAAGTATTGTGATAGCCAAGTGGGAATCATGAATATTCATACTTTTAAGCTACACCTACATGTAGAAGATTTTGGTTGAGATTTGAGATTTTTTGGACCATTCATTTCCTGATATTGAAGATTAGTAAATAAAACAGAATTCCAAGATACATGTATAAGTGCTTCTTTTGACCTCTTGTTTTTGTGTAAAATGCAAAAAAATTCAAAGGATAATTAATTATAAAAAAAAGATACTGTGATAGATTAACTAACCCATGAGCTTTGTTGGTAACGAGTTTCAATAAAATTAGTGGAGTGAAACTCCTACAGAAAAAGCGAATAAATGTTACCACAAAATATTATGTTAGCTTTGACAAATTCTTGCAAAAATTCAGGCAACTATGATTATCGATTCCAATTCTACCATGTAAAGTACTGTTATAACTACAAGAAAATGGAGAAAGCGGGATGTAGTATATCACTAGAGGAAAGTGGGAAAAGTGCCAATTTTGAATTTACCTAAATATTAAAAGTCTCAACAAAAACTTTGGCCTGTTCATGAGTATTATTTCAACATAATTATTTTGTGACACATGCAATTTTCATTTTCATTTCATGAATACATTTTTGCACACAGGTTGGGAATGTACATTTTTAGCTGGTTAAAACCTTCAAAGTCACTCCTAGCTTTTCTCCTTTTATTTTTTATTTATTTACAACATTTGGGCGTAATGCCACAGGAAACAAGCAATAGGACTCAAGGTCCCCTACGAGGCTTGTCTCCGCCATGTCAGTGGACCTACAATTTTACGTCCTTATCCGAGAAGACGTGAAAGTCTAACCATTTGCAGTTGGTCCGGCCGGGGTTTGAACCCGCGACCTTCCGCTTTCTAATTATGTGCAAAATTGTAAAAAATGTCAGCTTGTTTTCAAATCCTCACTTGTATTCAGTCACTCATTCAATAGTACTGAATATATTTTCATTTGAGTTACCATATAATCATGATGAGGGGAAAACATAAAAAGTTGTGCTGTAAAAACAAAAACAATATTGAACTGTTGTTTTGTTTTAAGCTTTTTTATTTATTTTTAAATTTGAAACAAAAGGTGGAAAAATTCCTCCAAAAACTACCCTTCCTACATGTATATGGTAATCCTCATTCTAATTTCTTTAGTTTATGTCTTGAATGGGTGACTGTCAATACACAAGAGGAATTTAAAAACATACCGATGAAATGTACGCTTTTGTGCATAATTAAAAAGCTTGTAATCTGTTTTGTGTTTACTATAAAAATGTAAATATCTTGGATGCTACGATGTAGTTTACTTTTTCAACTCCATATCTCTCACATTTGTAAACTTGTATAATTCATTATTCACTCCTTTAAAGTACATGTGTATATACATGTATTATATTACTGCAGGAAACATCCTAATATCATATCATTAGCTCTCAAGCGTTCACCAGTTCTTACAAAGATCATTTAAACTACAATTATTGGATAAGACTGAGCAAAATATTATGATTAGTTTGTGGCAAGCTGTGAGTTACATTGTATGTGCCGATGCTGAAGGCAGAGGCAAATAACTGACAGAGACCAGCAAATCATGATATTTTGCAACAGAGTTTAATAATTGTTTTATCATTTGACAAAACATAACTTTACCTACAGAGTTTTAAACTCTCTGCAAATTGATCTGCCTTGTTTACCAAGTGGAGTGGTCAATAGTGCGCATGTTCAGACCATTATTTGTAGCAAATATTGAATTATCACGACTGTGCATGCTCAGACCATTGTTTGCAGTCAGTTATTTGCAGGTGAATCTACCAATCAGAATTTGGGATCGGAGAAAGTCAATGATAAGACATTTTCTTTGAGTCTTATTAGCCTCCTCTGTGGTTAGATCTACATGTACCTGTTCAAGTCTGATCCCTGGGGTAAGAAAAAGGGGAGGGTAGACAAAGGCTTAGTGTACATTTGACAATTTCTTAGCTTAGAGTAGCAGACAAGGTTTGCAAATCAAGATATGACCGAAACAATGTGCTTGGTTTTCCTATGCACATGTACAAATGTAATGTTGATACAAAATTGGTAGCCTTTGAGGTCTTCAATGCTTGTTGATGGATTCATAATTCTGTGTGATATGACTGTGTATCTGTCATATTCTATCATATTTTATTTTAACCACCTCCCGGTTAGCTCAGTGGTTAAGTGCCAGTCTGTTGAGCAGGAGGTCGATGGTTCAAACCATGGCTGGACCAACACTCAGGGTCTTAAAATAACTGAGTAGAAGGTGCTGCCTTTGTGAAACAATTATTTCCTTCAGGAGCTGCAAATGGTTAGACCGAGTGGCGAAAATGGTAAGCGCTTCGGTTGCCTCTCACCCCCGTGGGGGTACTCCCAGGAATTTTGGATCGGCGTGTGCCGCCCGGGTCCATGCACATCTTCTTGGATAAGGACATTGAATTGTAGGCCCATCAGTGGATGAAGAGCCACCTCGTTGATATTCCATTGATTAATCCCATTATTATTATTATTTATCTCTATTTGGTGAATAATATTGTAGAAAATATCTGTAAGGTTGAGTAATGGTAATGTTTTTCCTCCATATTTCTCTTCGTATGGTTACTATGACAGCCAAGCATTCACTCTTGAATTCAACTTGATTATCCTAATGATCAAAATTCATACTTTTTGATTTCTTGGGAACTGTAATAATTACATGTACATGTCGCTTGGGATTTCAAGGATTTCTAGCTCTGATCTTACTAACTGTATTCGAATGCTGTGTGTTTATGCCAATTTTCTAGTTAATGATTTTAATGCCTAATTGGTGTTCCAGAAGACTTTGAGTAGGATTGTAGACATGGCTATATAGTGAAATGTGTTGTCCATTTGTTTGCATGCAGATTGTGAAGGCCATCCAAGTGTTCCGCATCCATCTTTTAGAACTAGAAAAAGTCAATGAACTTTGTAAGGACTTCTGTCAGCGATACATAGGCTGTCTTAAAGGAAAAATGCAGAGTGAGAACTTACTACGGAGCCCCATGCCTGCTTCATTCCCAACACCGACTGTTGGATGTGTCACACAGACTTTCCAACAAATACCATCAGCTCAACCTCAACAGACATTTATCCAACAACAGGCCCAAATGCCAACACAGGAGGTCACGTACTATACTACTACTGGTGCACCTTGCACTGTGGCAGTCGCCACACCACCAAATGTCAGTGTGATTGCCGCACCTGTACAGCAGCAAGTTGCTTCCATAACCTTTGCCCCACCACCTGCCACTTGTGTTGTCACTCCCTCACCAGTCACCCCAACTGCAGTCACCCCAGGTGGACAAACAATTGTCCTTACACAACTACCTCTGAGTCAACAAATTGTAACGAATCCAACAAGTTTGACATACACATGTTCAACTCCAACTAATATCGTGACAGCCATTCCAACAACACCTACAAGTTCAGCAAGCGCTGGTTCACCGACAGAAATAACATTACCAACTGCGCTTCCCATGCCAGCACTTGATTCTCCTACTGAAGCTTATGAAAAGAAGAAAACAAAGCGTGGTGTGCTTCCTAAACAAGCTACTACTATCATGAAAACTTGGTTGTTCCAGCATCTGATGGTTAGTAAAGACCATGTAAATAGGCATTTAATTAATATTGATATTAACCTGCGGACAGGCTCATGAGTATTAGAGAAGAAAGGTAAAGGAGAGCACGCACATAAGCAAATTTTATACAAATTTATGCCACTGCAGTTATATGCTGAATCCAGTTATGAGATAAACAAATTAAAGCCATCCAATTATTATTATTTGTTTGAATAGCATTCGGCACATGAGTCGGGGGGGGGGGGGGGGTTACTCCCATATATAGGCTATATGGGTACGTGCCACTCAACAGGGTATGGTTTTTGACAATTCTTAGGTCTGGAACAGAGTCGTAATTTTTTGGAAGGGCCTCAGGACGGTTTGAGTTATTCACAGTCCCTTGCCGCTGCAAACGCAGAGTCAGTTTAGGATTCAAGTGGCGAGTGGAGTGCAGCGTAGCATATCAGATACTATTCTGGTCTGGAACAAGATATCTTTTTGCCATTTTGTCTGGAGCAGGGTATGTTTTTGTTGTTTCTAGCCTGGAACAGGGTACCTTTCTTGCCATTTTGTCTGGAACAGGGTCGCAAAAATACAATTTCTTGGTCTGGAACAGCGGTAAAGGTTTCAAGGGCTCAGTGGCACACCCCCATCCTAATTTTTAGGGAGTACCCCCCAGGGACATGAGTGGAGCGTCTGAAATGAGCTTTAATGATGGATCGATGAAGAAGCATATTGGTAATTCACATTAATTAGCATCCATGCAGGCTCGTCTTCCCCCTCCGATCCTCCCCTCTTCCTGTGAGCCTGTTCGCAGGCTATGTTGGTATTGGATTTGCTATTAATTCCTGGTATCCCAGAGTTGTAATCTGTGTTGTACAGATAATACAGGCATGTCCAGTTTTAATGAAGACTGTTAGCATTTGTTTGAGGTTCCTTTAAGATCTGGCCTGTCCATGTGAAGGGCTGTGTGCAAAAAGGGCGTAAGTGATTCTTGATTATGTTCTAAATTCTCCCTTAGAAAACAAAGAAATTGAAGGAGAATTTAGAATGTGATCAAGAGTCACTTACGCCCTTTTTGCACACAGCCCTCCATGTGTCATGTTGCAGTGTGTTTGGATCATGCCACTAGTTGTCTACAGATTTCAAGAGACCATGTTATTTAGTACTGACTCACACAAAACAAACACCTTTAGTTAAAGTATACAGCCTTGTCCCCAGGCTTCTCGTTTACGCACAGCTGGATACTGTGACGTCACTGCTTCGGTTGAGCTCCATGCCAAGAAGCTTGGCCAAAACCTCTTGAAAGCGAAATTGAGAGGTCTACGAAGCAATATACACATGAAACCTACAATATAAGTCAAAAACAAACCAACTCCAAAAATATGCAAATTTCACTTTGCGAGAGTTAACGTCAAAGGCTTTGCCAGGCTTTTTAATATTTAGCCAGCATTTTTGAAAAAACTAAAAATTAAATTGCATGATGGGATGAGTGAGTAGAAGCCTAGAGACTAGTAAGTATACACTATCTCATAATTATTATTTTGTCTTAAATTTGCAAATGAATGCAGTTTTGCAAAGTCAGTCTTCTATGTACCCTTTGAAATCCACTGATGATACAGTGATTCAGAGTGTTGTTGGGCAGTGGACTATGACAGATAATTTCGCCAAACATTTCCATTAGATTTACCATGGCAGGACACTGGTCTGATCAATTGCTTTCAGTTTCCTTCCTGGGAGAGCTGGGTGGCACAGCACATAAAACCACTCTCCTTTCACCACTGTGGCCCGAGATCGATTCCTGGACGCGCCGTCATAACGTGACTTGAGTTTGTTGATTCTTACCCATACTAGAGGGTTTTTCTCCGGGTTTTCCTCCCTCCGTAAAAGTCAACATGTGAGTTAACCGTTGAGTGCAGAGAATATATGAATGCAGTAAGGAGTGTGTGTGGAATGAGTTTTGGATAACATTAGAAAATCTTGCTAGAGGCCTAATATATTCAGCCTTGTTCATATCCGAGGATAAACAAAAAAGAATTTTTTTTATTTTTTTTTGCATTTGAATTTTTTTGCAAAAAGTGCTGAATTACTGTCCTTGCTGCCCTACTAAATTAGTGTTGTATTGATCAAAACCAGGCTAGAACAATAATAATATTATTGAAGGGTTGTGTGCAACAAGGGTATAAGTAACTCTTGATCACATTCTAAATTCTCCTTCAAATTCTTTGTTTTCTAAGGGAAAATTTTGAATGTGATCAGAAGTTACATATGGCCTTGTTGCACAAAGCCCTTCAATTGACAGATAGCATAAAATTCCAATCAAATCCCTGAGGTGCCATCTGTATTACGATTTTATCATAACTATGTGGAATATAAATGAAATTCTTGGCTGATTTGACAAAAAAAAAATCCTGAGCCTTGTGTTTGTGCTTTAATGTGTTTCACAGCATCCCTATCCAACTGAAGATGAGAAGAGAGCGATAGCTTCACAGACAGATCTTACAATACTACAAGTCAACAACTGGTAAGTTCTTTGGAAAATGAAGGAGAGGAGTTTGAATAGAAATCTTGCTGACACGTGTTGTGTGAAAAATGTGCCATTTCTATTGTTCATATGGCTTTGTTTACGGTCATGCAGAAAATGTTTTTTTTTGAAAACACTCATGTATAAGCTGCACCCCTAACTTTGGGGCAATTATTTTATTTTCAAATCTGAAAGGGCAAAAAAAGTGCTGCTTATGTGTGAGGAAATATGGTACAATTTGTATATACATGCAAAAGGAGCATAAATGAAATATTACGCACTTCTGTCTTAGTCAATATATTATTGTCTATTTTGACAAACCAAGATCTAAAGTATGGGGGGTCGTCAAATGCTAGACTTTATCAAAATGATTTGCACTAACCATTAGATATGCATACCTGCATTGTGTTGACTTCATTTTGATAGCCACATTAGTGTCTGTGTAACCATGTAATTTTCCACACCCACTTAAGCATACAGATTGCATTCAAGCCATACATGTACATCAAATTGTAAAAAACAAATTAACCTTTGCAAAACACTATCACTCAGCATCAAAATATAATTGGCATTCAACTACAATCCATGGAAACATTCAGTGAAAAAAAAATTGCAGTGCGAACAGCAAAGGTTACATGACCTGACTGGGGTGGCATTAAACAGGATCAGCATTTCAGGTACGGCAGCACCCCTCTACCCAAACTACCACTGGGTGTATTTTGGTTCAGTCATGTAATAGATATAGAATGAGCTGAAAGCGAGAGTTCGTAAATCCGATAAAGCACAGACACAAATTCTGTATCTGCCTAATCAAATGTCTAGATGTATAGAGTCATGTTTTAAGTTATTTTGGCAATACAACTCATTTTAGCCAAGAAAATCGAAGCAAATGTTTATGTAAATCAGGACAAAATCTGTATCAGATCTACAGCTCACTTGTTGCTCATTGATTTCCTTTGTTTTTGCCTTATGACTTATTGATGAGTTTGATAAGTTTAATTTTAATTTTAAAAGAATTACAGGGCATCTAAAGCTAGCCGTTTAGCGTGATGCCTGATTGTTTACAATTACTGTACTTGCATGTAACATGGATATAAAATTTCTAAATGTCTTGACTTAAACAGGGTCAGGGTTTGAGAGCCTTGGTGGCACGGTGGCACCCCTTTACCCAAAGTTTAGTAGAGTTGGTTGTGTTAACTTTGCATTCATAGGGTTTTGATATGAATTTTTGTTTAAAGAATTACGGTACACCTAAAACTACATGTACATGTAACAGTTTAGTGACAGTAGTGCCTTTTGTTTTGAAATTACTGTATTTGCAAGTAACATGGAAATAAACTTTCAGGTTTATCAATGCAAGAAGGAGAATCCTTCAACCCATGCTAGATGCAGGAAACCCAGAAGCTCACAAAACCAAGAAATCCAAGATTCAAACACGCCCTGCACAGAGATTCTGGTCTGATTCCCTTGTCCCTACACAATATGGTGCCATCCCCATTGCACCCAATCCACTGTCAGCCCAGCAAAGAATGCCAAACACCATTCAAGTACAGGCTTTACCAGCTGTCAGCATGTCTGTGCCAGTGACAGTTACCATGCCAACACTCATTAACTCGGCAGGGAGTATAGTTCCAGGGACTGTGACACTTCCGCCGAATATCACCTTACAACAAGGAAGCAATATTGTGATAGTGACACTGCCATCAAATGCTAGCACCATATGCACTGTCACTGATTCTAATAGTACAGCTTCAACACAACCCACTGTTTCAACATCTACAGTTACTTCCAATTTGGAGTCTATGCAACGAGGAGATTTGTCTCCAATGCTGAGTAGTGTTCAGCAGGGTAGCCCTACCCTACAGGGCTCGCCCCTGCCAACCATGGTACATAATGGTAGTATGGGGAGAGGGAATGGTAATCTTGTTGGCTCACCCCACCAGATTTCAACATCATCGGATATTGTACCTGTCGATAATCTGGTCCATTCTCTAGCTTTGGATAACTCAGTGGCATCTGGAATGGTTAACTAAATACCTAGTTATTTATCATCAAGGTAATTATATTAAGCTTATCTTATGCAGTTACAGTTTTACTACTGTAACCAGTACCACTTAGACAACGAGAACTAAACACATTACAACTACAGTGTGACTTCTGTAACCAGGGCCACTTAGACAACCAGAACTAAATTTACACATTACAACTACAGTGTGACTACTGTAACCAGGGCCACTTAGACAACGAGAACTAAATACATTACAACTACAGTGTGACTACTGTAACCAGGACCACTTAGACAACGAGAACTAAATACATTACAACTACAGTGTGACTACTGTAACCAGGACCACTTAGACAACGAGAACTAAATATATTACAACTACAGTGTGACTACTGTAACCAGGACCACTTAGACAACGAGAACTAAATATATTACAACTACAGTGTGACTACTGTAACCAGGACCACTTAGACAACGAGAACTAAACACATTACAACTACAGTGTGACTACTGTAACCAGGACCACTTAGACAACGAAAACTAAACACATTACAACTACAGTGTGACTACTGTAACCAGGGCCACTTAGACAAGGAGAACTAACACATTACAACTACAGTGTGACTACTGTAACCAGGACCACTTAGACAACGAGAACTAAACACATTACAACTACAGTGTGACTACTGTAACCAGGACCACTTAGACAATGAGAACTAAACACATTACAACTACAGTGTGACTACTGTAACCAGTACCACTTAGACAACGAGAACTAAATATATTACAACTACAGTGTGACTACTGTAACCAGGACCACTTAGACAACGAGAACTAAACACATTACAACTACAGTGTGACTACTGTAACCAGGGTCACTTAGACAAGGAGAACTAAACACATTACAACTACAGTGTGACTACTGTAACCAGGACCACTTAGACAATGAGAACTAAACACATTACAACTACAGTGTGACTACTGTAACCAGTACCACTTAGACAACGAGAACTAAATATATTACAACTACAGTGTGACTACTGTAACCAGGACCACTTAGACAACGAGAACTAAACACATTACAACTACAGTGTGACTACTGTAACCAGGGTCACTTAGACAAGGAGAACTAAACACATTACAACTACAGTGTGACTACTGTAACCAGGACCACTTAGACAATGAGAACTAAACACATTACAAAACAATAATGAAGTATTCCAATTTACAAATTCTAGCATGTCCACAATTTTCTTCATTTAAAAGACTCTCTTCAACTTCAGAAGTAGTCCACCAATTTTGCCTTTTATCTGATCGAACCTTGGGCAAGTTGAAATGCTATAAATGATTTTCACTCAATCCCCTAATGAAGAATTTATTGTTAAGGTACAATGTACACGTCATGTGAAAACTATCTATTGTGTCTCAACATTGATAGAGGGAATCGGCTAACTCTGTTGCCACCCCATTCAGATCATGTGACATAAACAGATGTTACTCTGGATAGGAGAATTGATTCTTTGAAAAGTAATTTTATTCAGATAGGCCCAGGAGAGGGGGGGTTAGGTACTTACATGAAAAATGGGTATGTACATGTATGTGAGGCCAAGTGGCTCCAACCCTGACCTTGTTTGACCCAAAATCCGAGCTCCAAAACCCTGATTGCCCACTTTTTTTGGGGGAAAAACCCTGATTGCCCCTTCTTTAAATAAAAACAAATAGGCCCTGTGAAATAAATTGTTTGCCAGAAAAGGAATTAAAAACAAATTATAAATTGATATTAAAATACTTTTAATGCTTAGTATACAATGGCTGGAACATCAAAAAGCACACCCAAATTAAACTCAAATCCTGACCCTGATCTGCCTAAATCAGGTCAAATCCCTGACCCTACCTACCCAAACTGAGCTCAAAACTCTGACCCATTCCTGCGGCACATACATAATATGTCACAAACAGGAGTACCCCCCGGGAGATAGGCATGACTGCATTATGATTAGAATGAAAAAGGAACAATTCCCCAGAGTAGCATCTGTTTACGTCGCATTATCTGAATTGGGTAGTAGCAGAGTTAGCCGATTACCTCTATTGTGTCAAATTACCATAAGTTGAAATGCTTTGTTTTCATTCTGCAATGTGATTGGTTCTCATTGTCTAAGTGGCCGTTCAAAGCATGTGGTTTACAATTCCACAGTTGACTGCTACTTCCTACACCTTACTGTCAACCTCCTGTAAGTGGACACCTCCCATAAGCAGACAGCTACGCTAGGCTCCAAGGGTGTCCGCTTACGGGAGGTTTGACTGTAGTTTATTTCTGATTCACAGGTCAATAGCAACAACCCTAAGA
Organism: Actinernus sp. WN-2022; assembly: GCA_030867875.1. Taxonomy (NCBI): domain Eukaryota; kingdom Metazoa; phylum Cnidaria; class Anthozoa; order Actiniaria; family Actinernidae; genus Actinernus; species Actinernus sp. WN-2022. The sequence continues at coordinate 18,925,142 of JAOWCC010000064.1, read as the reverse complement.
TGCTAGAAGATTGGTAATGTGAGGACAACTGTAGCGTTTTTCAAGCAAAAGAATGTTATTGAAATGGATTGCTGATGTGGTGCATAAAATGGCTGTCCGCTCAGGATCGAGGTCTGTTTGACTTCTCTCAGTTGATATTAAAACACCAAAGGTGCAAACTTAGTCCAGACCATGTTGATAATTAATTTTGACTGAAAGAGAGAGAGAGGTTGTTATACAGGGCCTAGTTATTCAAAGCAAGGGTAACTTTATCCCTAGGATAGCGCTAAATTTGTAATTGTATAAAAATTATGTACAGTTTAACCTCGGGTTAGCGATTTAACCCCGGGGTAGTGCTTACCTTTGCTTTGAACAACTGGGCCCTGGGCATTAGTTGGGATGATTTGGGGAATATCCTGGCACAGTTTGGAATGACTACTCGGTAGGCTAGTAAAGTTTTTAATGACTTTAATTAAAATATCCCATACATTCTCTGGATGAGTGTTATTTTAGGGTGCTTTAAAAGCTTTTTAATTTATCCCTGATTGCCTAAACAAGTCAGTTAAAACACTACAACAGTCAGTGTTGAGACGTTTTTTCTCAGGTCTGGAAGAATGCCTAAAGTGAGGGTATTTTCAAGATTTCACTAAAGTGTGTTAAAAGCAACGATTATTAATAACCTTCTGAAGTAGCCCAGAGGAACTCTCGAGAGGAAATCTAAAAAATGCAACAGTATTATGGTCTTCCTTCACCCTTTATAGTACCATTTTAGATTGTAGGTTCGCTGAGTTTGTGGCTGTAATGCTGGCCTAGTCAGTCATAGTTCTCTGCTAACAAATACCCTTATTTTTCTTGGTCACTCGCTGCTCCCGGTCCGTGGTTTGATCGAGTTTTCGCTAATTTTGACCGAGCGAGAAATAGGGCCGAGGGAAAATCGAACCCCAGGGGAGGGGTGATGAAAGAAACATAGTCCCCTTCCCTACCACGTCAAGGGATTGATTTTTGCTCAATCTTCGCTCGTCAAAAGTCGTGTCCGATAGCCTGGGGCTAGTAAATTTTCATGTCGGGCTAGTAGATCAGTATGACAACTTGACTGATGGACAAAGAGCCAAAATAGGCTTCTCAGTGAAATGAGGTATTCGGTGTGAACATGGAAAGTGACAAGAAAAATAAAGGATCTTAAAGACCATCATTCAATCGGTAGTGAAATTACGAAACAATTAACTTTAACTATAGGATCTGATGTAGATGTCTTTGTGGTTTGGTTACCTGGTGCCCGTAGAAGTACCAGAAATCGGAAATTAAGGACTACAAGCCCCTAGTGCCTACCTGCTGGATGAAATGGCATCTAGTGCCTAGGAGTGAGGAGGGGAGGGGAGGGGGGGGGGGGAGGGGCTACATGGGTATGTGCCACCCCAAAGGGTATGATTTTCGAGCTGTGTCAGTAGTCTCAATTAGGGTTATAAAGTTTGCCTTTTCAGTTTGGAACAGGGTCTTGTTCTCTTAGTTTTTCTAGTTATTTTGGTATTGATCTTCAAAATAAATTGAGAAAGAAATCAAACTACGAAGAAAATGTCTTTGGAATAGATAATGCCAATACAGGTGCATGAAATAGTGTAAAGGTTTTCGGGGTGAGGTCTGAAAAAGGTAATGAAAATCATATTTTGGCCTGAAATTGAAACCTGGGCGGCACATCCCCAACCCCTCCCCCCCCCGGAGCTAGTGGCAGTGTCTGTATCTAATAATAGGAACATAGTAGCATAAGAGTTACCAAGCACCATCGTGCAACCAGGGGCATTTTAAAAGCATTCTGCTGGATGCCTTTTTGGTGGTTCCGGGTATTTTGAAAAAGTAAATATCTTTAAAAACAGAAGGTCTTCAAATGTATGAACTCAAAATCCAAAAATAGAAATGTAAGGGTAATGTTTGTGGAGCATGTTGTGTAAAGAGCACATCGCTGTACTCTAATTTCGAAATAACCGGAAAAGTCACCCCTTTCCCCATAACCCTGTAGATAGAGCGGATTCCAATTGAGTGCGTTTACCAAGCTCTCCTATTGGCTGAGAAAGTAAACCAACCAATCAGAATCCAAAGTAAAACAAAACGCAAATTGGTTTTGATTTTGCTTTGGTTTGTCATTGGCTCACAGGGAAGCCATTTATGAGTTACTTGTGATTACTCGCTCCTATGATTGGCTGGCTGTGGGTAATTTGCGTTTGGTTTTACTACACTCAACTGAAAACCGCTCTAGCACTTGAAATACAGAGGTTCGCGTAGAAACAACATATATATACGTACATATATATAAATATATGCACACCAATGTGATTATAAATATTTTATTATAAAATAATAATTGCTAAAAGCTTCCGTTCCATTTCTAAAATATACCAATTAATGTGGTTTCTGTTCTCTTCCTAGCGTTGAGTTAGGAGTTTTAAATAAATTGTATGGTGAGCAAACGCGAGTACAGTGTCGTGATTAGATTTCTCTTGATGTCATTAGCAGTAGCCATAGGTACTACCCTTCTCGATTGGTTAAAGTGCCTATAAGCCCAAATATTTTATCATTAAAATGATCTCACATCAAGTAAATCGTTATTTCGAATATGCTGATGCCTGACGTCAAACGGGGAATTTGCTGTCATTTCGTTCTCTTTGTGAATGAAACTTCTGATTTCGACCGGCAAAATATTAGGTAAAATCACTGATGTAAGCTTAATAAATAACAGGGATGTCTGTGAAAGCTCATTTATCTCTATCAGCAAGTTTTTGTAAAAAAAAAAAAAAAAAAACATTTTTACAGCTGCTCAGCTTCATTTTCTGATTGGTTTATTGCAGGAGTATATACTCCTGTTTATTGCCATTGGAAATAAGAGGACATACCATGTATTGCGTCATTGCTCACACCAGGGATTGCGTGATAGCACGCTAGAATTACTTTCCTCCGCAATGCATGTCCATCGTTTTCAAAGCATTTCTGACTAATGGCACTGAACCTTCTACCTCTTGAATTGACCCCTTTCAGCTTGCCTGTTTGCCCCATTTCAGACCATGTGACCTTTCCCTCGAGTAGTGCGTTTTTGTTTTTCTGTATCCCAAGAGGAAATGTACCAATTTCTATAATGGGAAAACAAAGCACTGAATCTTCTGGAGAACTATCACGTGGTATGAAATGGGATAACAAACAGGCAAGCTGAAAGGGTCTATTCCGGAGGGAATTCAACGATTTCGTCCTGCTGTTCAAGTTTAAAACTGCCTTCTGCATATTGACTGTAACATACTTTACTCGGGTAACTTCTCATTATGTAACTCGTAAATTGACCCAAGTAATCTGTGTGTAACTAATTATGAGGCCCTGTTAAAGTTTCAGGATTATGGATTATTAGAGTTTTCAGAGAAGGGATATGGATTATTGGCACTGAACTAAATAAAAATATACTGATTATTTTGATCGGATTTTAGGATTACGGATTATTATCACGTCGATGACTTACGGATATTTGCGTTTACAAAATACGGAGTATTAAAATTAACCCAGGATTACGGATTATTCAGACCCCCCTCAACAGGGCCTCTCTTACCACAGCCAAAACCAATTCAGGTTCTTGTACTTTCCAAGAGCTGTAAACCAGTGGAACAACCTACCTCAGTCCTGTAAGATCTGTATAACACTTTCGTCATTGAAATCTTAAATACAAAATTACTGCATGAACAGGCTTCCATTTGACCGCCTCCATAATTTGCAAAATTGTAACCCTCTCCATTTCCCATCCATTATTTTTGTACATGTCTTATGTTATTACTCGGGCTGCCTGTGGCAGCACCGAGTCTTAAAATGCAAGCCGCACTTTTTTTATTCAGTGCAACAAGCTTTCTGCGCATGCGTTAAAGGTCAAATTCACACCAATCAGAGTGCACTGTGCTGGTCACGCAACAATAGCCTGGTTAATTTATTTACACAATTTAATACAGTAAAGCAAGATGGTGGAGGACCCGCGAGCAACTTTCTCTAACTTGGGAGTCCCATCTCTCAAATGTAAGCCAGTTTAATGTTTTATTTAACTTCACTCGTGCGAACGCCTTCCAACAGGCTCAGGATATTTCAACTGGCGCTCTTGTTTGAGGTACGTTTCGTAGGTAATAAACACTCGGCTCACAGAAATAATTTATGATGACCGAAGCAGTTATTCAACTCTCAAGCTAAACAAGACTCCTCTCACGGCCGAGTTTTGGTTCGAGAAATTAAAGGCTTCCAAAAAAATCCCTTGATAGTTCTGTAATATAATGAGCAGACTGCAGTTTTGGGAAGGAGGGTAAAAGCTTTTAAATAGAGATAAACAAAACGGGCATTTCAGTTAATAATCTTTAATCTAACAAATACTGATATGGACGCGATCAGCGAGCTGCGATAAAGAGCCGGCGCAGGGTAGAAAGAACAGTAGAGAAATATAGTGGTAGCTCCATCATCGGTGGACAGGATATACATTTGAGACACTCATCTATTAGTACTCTGAACCTGCAGAACAGCAGACTAAATTAGGACCGAATTCGTATTTTTTTCGATCAAAAAAAGAATCAATGCCTTCAGTAAGATTCCCAGTCATATCAGTAATGGTGACTACCAAGCATTGTTGCTGCTGCGCTGGGGGAGATGTAATAAGAGTGACTCTAGATGTGAAAAACCTTCATAAATCCGGCGCTCAAAGAGATATGTCTCGGAGAAGGAAGCATCGATCGGTATACCGCTAGTAGAGGTTTCTCATCTTTTCTCGGCCTTTTTGATCACTCGCAGGAGGAGCTTTTCTGTTCCAAAACCTTTACAGCAAATTCAGTGAGAAATGTTAGCGTTGGATAAATGTTTGTACAAGAGACCTTAAAAGCACAGAACAACGAGACTAGGTCTGGCAATCGGAAACGTAAGTGGCTATAAATTACTGAAACCCTGACTATACCCACCAGTAAACAATGAGAAGGAACTACTGTTCAACCATTAAGTTTACTTGAATTTATCAGTGGATTCTAAATACATTTTGGAAGCAAAGCCTCGTCAACAGTAGTACATCTACAATGCTTTGATTTATTTTCTGAGCACAAATGAAGTTAATTTCTTTCGGAGCTGCAGGTATTAAATTTGAAAACTCGATAAATGCAAACAATAATATAATTGTTTGAAAGAGCACACCAACATAAGCAAGATTGCCGAATTTTAGGATGCTATCAGTTCATAGTTTTAATGTATATGCTCTTCCAGCCATAACAGCTTTGGTCTCCGATGAGTTTTATTGAAGAATTTCCTATCTCCATTCGCCGATGAATGCACTCGGCACGCGGCTACATTCTTTTGTTTTTGCCTTAATACAGGAAAACCTGACCTTTGTAACTTTTTAATGTTTAGGTGAAGGATACAGTTTAAATAGGACTTGATAGTCTATTTAGTAAGCATGTCTCGTTGGTTGGCCAGCGAAGATGCAAAACTCGCTTGACAAGATCGACGTTTGTCGCTTAGTTTCAATCCTCTGTATTTCAGCCAAAGTTTACGCTGTTCGACAGTATAATCATCAGGTTCTCTTTCAAAATATGGTCCAGGAAAGCAGTCATTTCTGGTAGAATAGACAGAGGACGAACTGAAGTGCTAGTCAATTCTTGTAAGTTGATACAAGAAAAGCGGTTTGTTTGTCTGAGTCTTGGCGGGGGGTCTAGACTTGTGACGCAATTACCGCGCTCCGCTATTAGCGTGCGTAACATGAATAAGTAGAGGTCAACTTCTTTAATTTACATACACGAGAAAAACCAAAATATTAAATTACATATATATACTAGGGGAGCAGAGAATGAATGTCACCGCGCTACCGGCCACTCCTAAAGACTGCTAAATTCAGCTAATAATTCTTCCCTTCGGTTATTACTAGAGGATTTCAAATGAAAGTGTATTTCATCTTCAATCTCATGTGGCCCGAGTGAAAGCCCAGATGGGCTCTTGTTAGTTTTTAGACCAGGGCTGGATGTCAATTGGGGCGAGAGCTGTGTTCCTTCCCTTATCACATTTTCCTTTATCATTTCAATCGTACTTATTTGTATAGCTTTTTTCGATTCTGTGATTTGAGTTAGTGCAGATGCCCATGGGCTCCTGGTTACTGTAAATTGTTGTGTAATGATGTGACGAATCCAATAAATTAACTAAGCTTGACTATTTCTTGTTTGTTGTTGTAAAAACACATTTACGACAGTTACCACGTGTTGCGTCATCACATGGTCGACAGTTGTTATGGATCCACTCGGCTAGCGCCTCGTCCTCGTGCAATTCACAACTTGTTTGACCATGCGATGACAACACGTGGTCAATAAGAGGACATACCACTGTAAACTATCGTAACTTTGTTAAATAACTCTTGGACGCGACACGTCAATTAAGAATATTTTACTTTTCAACTATTCGATGTAGAATTGATTTTAATGATAAGCAAAATTGGGCTTATATGCACTTTAAGATAAACTTGAGCAAGCTTATAATTGTCTTCGAATTTGTGAGAATAGAAAAATGCATCTGGTATAGCAGGTTACCAGCTCGCTCACTGAGCATGACTCGTCTAGTTTTGCTTGTTTTCCTATATCTATTGTGCTCCGATATCGACCTTATTCATAAAGGCATCAAAGCGAGGCCAGCTGTCCCAGCTTGTCTGGAGAAGAGAAAAATGTACAGTCTATGGCGGAAAACAACGCAAAAAAGAATACGACGGCGGTACGACAAACTAAGAAATTCTGACCGACTCTAAATTTTCGATCTTTAGGACAACTAGCCTCGCTTTGATGCCTTTACCTCGTACCATTGTTACCAGGCCTTTCCGGCCGCGCGTAATTGAGATATGGATACGGTGCATCACTTCGATTAGACTTTCACGAAGGACTTTCCCATTTGCAGCGCGCCAAATTTACCGGTTGATTTTTTCTACCGGAGGCGTGGCTTATGACGTACTACGATTTGCCCAATCACAAAGCGTCAATTCTTCAGGCATTGTATGTTGACGTGTCAAGTCAGTCAACCGTGGATGTGGTATTTACAATTTGAGTGTACTCGGAAAGAGTTTGTCAAAGACGCGAAATGTAAGCTCCGCCCCTGTAACGTGTTTTCGCGCCAAAACATAACCCCCCCCCCCCGATTCATTTTCCTGCAAGTGAAACAAGTCGAACTCCGGCCTCTCGCTTCGATTCTCGCGCTCCCTTTTTGACCCAATAATCGCTTACCCAGTGACTCAACGAGTTCGACATGGAGCAAGTCTACACTTCGATCAACATTATACAGTGGGTTCAATGTCATTTATTTTGGTCACTGCGGGCCAAATAGTGAAGAGACAGTTTTCAATATGGTGGAGCCACTTCGGTTGCAAGTACAAATAAGCAGCAGCTGTAATGAAAATACACGATGACTGATCCTGTAGCACTTGGTCGTGGAGATCACAGCCATATTGAAAAGTTTGTCCTTCCAGTACGAGCCATGTCACGTGACTTTGAAAAAGACCTAAATAAGTGACTGCCGAATAAAAGCCCGAAGAACGAAACTAAAGGAAGTAAATACCTAATTCTAAAAGTACAAGCAAGGTTTTTTGCGCCCGAGTTCAGGTTGCCCACAAGCTCTTGTTCGCTTGAAGCCGTACGAGAAACGGTAATTACAAGGTTTCTCCAGTTATAACTGACTCTTGTGATAACGCTTTGGTCTCAGTCCTACGGTGGCCTGGAAGGGACATCGTTCCTTTTTCGCCCGTGATTGTTTTTGTATCCGCGATTTCTTTTTTCTGTCCGTGACTAATTTGTTTTCTATTCGCGACCTCTTTTTTGTGTATCCGCGGCTTCTTTTTTTTCCACCGCGACTTTTTTTTCGTTCGTGACTTGTTTGAAAATACAGTCGCGGACCAAAAAAGAACGATGTCCCTTCCAGGCCACCGTACATGCCTGTAGTCATAATATATTTTTCACAGCATGCACGTAAAAGGAGTACATTTTGTACTCTGGGTATTCGAGTTATTTATTTATTTACCTCTTATTAATGCAGTTACAACTGAGAAATAAGTATATAAATTATAAACTAGTGGCGAGATAGCTTAAAAGGAAACCATTTATAGGCTTATGGAAATTTAGGCTTCCTCCCAAGAATTAAGTGAATAAATAACAATAGATGACATATGGAAGAGAATTCCACCGGATTTGTATATTCATATTCAAATCAGTAGAGGTCGCTGAGTCGGTTCGAATAATTAAACAAATCAATTCAGTGGAGAGAGAAGAGCTAGGGTTGAAAGTGATCCGGGAGAGAAGCAAAAACGTTAAAGATTTAGAGAGCCCTAATTATAAACAGATGGGAGGCCGGAAAACCTTTGACTATCAAATTAACTGTGGCAAGTATTACAGAGTATATGACTGAGTTGATGGGGCGTGGAATGGCAATCTGGAAGGCAGCACAAGTTCGGAATTGGAAGACGGGTCAGTCGCGTATCGTCAAAGCGCTCTGAAGAAAATTGTAATTACAGGAAACTGTCCTAATAATTCTATAAAATTGACAACGGAATCAAAGGTAAGTTACAAACGAAGATCATTTGTGATTTAAACCCAGTAGGATGAATAGACCCTTTGCACGTTACGTCATAGCGGCCATGTTGGTGTACAGTTAACAATAGATTCCTCGTTAGCTTCTTTTGTTCTGTACACCAACATGGCCGCCATGCCCTTTGTCATTTGAATCTCTGGGGATTGAGTGCAAACCATCTATTGTAGATTATTTTTGATTGGACTTCTGTTCGGCACTTACCATAAAGTTTTATTCCTTCGTGGCTCACCGACATTTTATCCAAGAAGTTGCAAACAAATATATAAGTAGCTAGAGTTTTAGAAGTATAATATTTGTCACTTCTCTGAATGTAGTTATTGATAACTCTTTTTAGAAATGTAATCTAGAACTAATTTACGTATGTGCTGTATTTGGCAACGTACGTTTTCAAAGTACAACAAATATGTAAATTCGCTATTGGTTCAACTAAATTGCATATTTGCTGTATTTGGAAACAATTTCAGTTATTGTTTTATTTACCAATAATAGAACGATGCAAGTCTGATTTGTACGGTTTAGGAATCATTATATTTGAACAATATTTCGGCTGTCACGGCCAACCTCATCAGGAAATATTGGTCAAATATAATGATTCCCAAACCGTACAAATAAGCCTTGCATCGTTCTATTAGTTACTAATACAATTTTGCTGATTAAACAAGGGCACCCAACGAAGTTTTCGGTTAAAAAGCTGTTCGGGAGAGTAAGTTAGCCTAAAACTTTCGGATTTGAAAAAATTGTCCCTAGAAAATTGTTTTATGAAATACTGGCTAGAATTATTTTTTTCAAACCCTAGAAAATTATAGAAGAAAAGGGAAACTAAAAGGCTTCCACTAAAATATTCGTACGTCCCAATTCGTCTGATCAATAGAGTCAGAACAACACATTTTCATTCCCTAAGAATTGCCTAAAGGAAAAAAGAATCCCTAAAAAATTCGTACCTCCACAAAACTTTGCAACATGAAGTTACTTGGACTAACAAATTCGTAGGCCGGGAATATTTTGCCATAGTATTTTCGGTTGACGCGATTTCCACCTAGAAAATCCGAACAGCTAATAGCTTTCTAGAATACGTCAAAAGACATAGTAGGCGCCTTAAAATGGCTAGATAAGCTGCAGACAACTGGTTTCAAACGAATTTCAAAAAGTACTCGTTGGGTGCCCTTCATTAAATCCCTCCGAGGAGATCGGGTCCTTCATTCTACTTCGTCTGTTGGTCCTTGCACATTTTTACTGAGATACTAGTTTTCATGTATCACCACGTGACCTGAAACGGGGCCCTTCATTGGCCGATGTATCATGGATATCTAATGATGCGCGAGAAAACTTAGGGACCGGCACTCTTGCTTTACACGACAAAAATCAGGAGTGCCGATAATTTAGGGCAAGAATGCCGGTCCCAAAGTTATCGGCTTGCGATCCCAAATTTAGGAGTGCCTTACCCAAAATGCTTGTCGTGTAAATCGGGCTTTACAGGGTATCTGTTTTAAACCAAAAAGGTAAGTGAAAGCGAAGTGGCCTGTCCAATATTGTTTGATAAAATATGTTTTACTCGTTTGACCACCATGTTTTACGTACGAAGGTTCATTTCTGTTGAACATTGTGTAAAACATCGTAAAGCATTCCTTTAATAGCGATGTTTCGTGTGTCGTCATCCATTGTCATTAATGTGCCAACCAGAGATCCATTGGTTCCTAACACAATCATGGTTGGTACATTAGCATAACAATTGCAATGTTTATCAACACGAAACATCGCTATTCTCGAGTTTGATGAACAATGTTTGATTAGTTTGGACAGCCTGTGAAACATTGTTGGCGGTAAAGTGAAGTGTACGTTAACAGTCTGGCTAGACGTTTCGTCCGCGCTGATTGGAGAATTTCGAATAGCGCGTGCATTTTGATTTAAAAAAATTAACTGGTGAGTGTCGGTCTTTCGCATTGCGCGTTCAGAATTCGTTGAAAACAACTACAAATTCATCAGAACTTAGCGTTTTTGCCTAATTAATACTCATTTCGCAACTGGGTACAAGTAGAACAATGTACGGTTAGAATTAATTGGGATCACACTTAAACCGCTAACCGTTCTTCAGCGATGATGAATCCAAGATGGCGGATGTTCTTCAAAATATGCCGGGTACTTTACACGCCATCTTGAATTAGGCGCGTAAAGATCCCTGGGAACGAGGTTGGAAATCACCCCATTCTCGATCCCATACCCTTCTCTTATTTATTACTGCGCAGTAAGAAGTAAGAGAAGGGTCTGGGGTCGAGAATGCAATCACCGCTGTTTCTAATTTTAAGTGCGAATGTGAAATGTTTCGCGAAAAACAAGAAACCTAAGATTCTAAAGTGCTTCTAACCCTTCTTGCAATTTTTATACCTATGAGCCTTTGAAAGATTTTGAGTACTTCTGCGAAGAAACGTTTGGTTTACAGAGAATACTCTATGTTCTACGCGTGTTTGAAATGGTGAAAATTTGACTGACCACGTAAGAAAAAGCCTGGGTCGATCTCATTAATGCATTTTCCTCCATGGCGTCTTTCTATCACAATAACATTGATTTATAGAGAATATTCACATATTCAAATTATTCAATTAAATCCCTTACTCTACATACTAAAGAGTAAGGGATTTAAAATTCACCCAAATTCGCTGAAACGACGTACAGACACAGCCAAGATACAGATCATAGACACCAGGTAAGTTTTATTTATGTTATTACAGTATATTTATCAAAAAGCTAGATTTAAAAATTCCCATACAAACCCTTGTAAAATAGACATAAACAGAGCTTGGGCTTCCTGTGATTGAGGCACATATTCAAAACGCGTGTTACATTTTATGTTTAAGTTTCAACGAAACTTTCAATATTCATTTGGCGCTCAACATGGAATGTACATGTACACCACAAAGGCTTTATGGTTGAAAATTAAAGCCTCCATTATTTCCTCTAACAAGTCAGGCGTCTGCCTACGCAAGCTACTATATAGCTAATTTAAATAAAGTGACAGGTGACTTTGGGCTCTCTAGTTTTGACAGTCAGTCAAAAAATTCAAATAAAATAAATAAGTAAATAACTGTTGAGAAGCCTGATTGTATGGGGTTGTAAAGAAACTAGTTAAACGTTCAGATTTTGTATTTCGCGCGAATTTGGTTTGTTGTCATGCCGCATGTTTCGGTATGAAAAAAAACTTGTCAAATCTTTGGTACTGCAGCAGTGTATACGTATATACAATATTCAAAGAGTAGGGGAAATAAATTTGACTTCCTAAACGATGTATAAAACGTAAACTAAACCAAGTTGGTTTGCTTTGTATCCAAAATGAAATGACCTAGTTCTTCACAAAGGCGACAACATTTGTTTTCTTGTTTTTACAAGAACTCAAGAGCAATTGCCGAAGAAATGAAGCGACAATAAGTTATTTCGACAGTTTACTTATCGATCGACAGACTTCCAAGAAGTGCAGCTTTCTACTCCCACAAAATCCCACTTTTTCTGTAAGACATATTAAACTGCCACGGACTCTCTTTCCCAGCCTGAAGTCGCGCGTATCCAAATAGATCGAAATATTTGGCGATATCCCATTACGTCAGAGGACATGCTAACATAGAGGACAAATACCAAAAGGAAGTTTTTAACCGGAAGTAAGAGGTTCTGTTTGATTGACAGCAGATCAATAAACAGATGACAAGTGCTCACTCGCCCGTAACGACGATGTGGGGAATCTAGCGCATATTAAATTCATGTTTACGTTTATTGAGAAAAAAATTCCACACACGATTCCATAATTCCATCGGTTGTTGGCCTTATGTCTTCCAAAAAGCAAGCAGGATGCCTTAGCTTGGAAAACAAAGAAAAAAGCAAAGCAAAACAAGGCCAAACAATGCACATCGAATGCATACGACTACGAGCCAAATAGATAAATAGAGGTATCCCAGGGATTTTGGGGAACAAGGGAACATGCCAAAAACTCCGTTGGGAACAGGGAACAAACTAAAAATATATCGGGGAACAAGGGAACACGAATAGAGGTTTTAGGGAACAAGGAAACAATTTCCATTTTTCTAAATGGAAAATTGGCTGTTTCCCTGGAAACAATTTTGGGAACAAGGGAACAAAAAGTAATTTTCGTTGGGAGCAAGGGAACAAGGACCCCCCTGGGAGAGACAAGGGTTCCTATTTTCACTTTCAGAAAGAGTGCTGAACATAATAAAAGAAGAATTGACAGGAGCCAGCCGAGAGAATATTTGTTTCCAAGAAACCCGGGCGAAGAAAGTTTAGATGGAAACGTAAAGTCTGACGGTGACTCTGAATCGCTTGAAACCAACACCACGATCTCGCTATTGCCATGCTGTTTGCGACGCCTGCAAATCGCTGTCTCCTCTACTAACTATGCTGGCATTCAAGTCGTCTCTCGGTGTTCACCTTGGCTTTAATTGTCCCTCGAGGTCTTTTTGTCTTTCCCATTTTTCAAGTCACACAAGAAAACTAGAGCAACCTGCTATATTAACATTTTCATTGGTGGGAAATCTTGACAGATAGTTGAACTGTGATGAGAAGTGATTGGCCGCTAATTGTTGGAGAGGCGGGGCTTCTGATTCACGCACGACAGACGGCTAGATTTTTGAAGTGCTATTTTCTTCGCTTGCTTTCGATTTTCAATCAAAATAGAGTTTTAAAATTTTGACAAAATGTTAATTGATATCGCAGCTGCAAAAGGGTGTCGGGGAATTGGGAAATTCTAAAAAGAGAGCTCTCGACGGACTGTTTTTTTCCGTCTTTTCACGAAGAGCATGATAACTTTTGAACTAAATCGAATTTTGGAATTTCCCGACATCCTTTGTAATACGATTCCTCTGAAATGCGACAAAGCAAACAGATTTTAAAACTTAAAAATATTTTGGAGTCGGAGCAGTTCTGAAAGCCACCTCACTAGATCGGAGAAACGGGTCGCGGAAAATTCGAGATTTTCAAAGAACTCAAAACTTTTTATGTATTCGTGTAGCCAATTTTATAAGCTTTAAAATAATACATCGATGATATATCTACGATATTTCCTCGAGGCGCTACATAATTTAGACTGGAAACGCACCCTGAAGGTATCTGGTAACCTTAAAGTGCATATGAGCCCTGGCTATTTATTTTTTTTGAAAAGTAGAAACCTCAAAAGGAATTATCGCAGTGAAAAAAATTGTGTTTGATCTTTCCTTAATTTTTTTTTACGCGCTTGAAGTTCGTGATCAAGACCCTGATTCTGGAGAACTTAGGGGACTGGGGATGAGTAGGCTACAGCGCAGAGCAAAGGAAATTATACACAATGTAGTCATTTCAGCTGCGAAGTGTTTAACCAGAACAGAGTTAACCAGAACTTGCGTAAAACTTTCTCTGTCTCCTTTCGATCAATACTGAATACCCAAGCATGTCAAACTATAATTCTGAATCGGAAGACAGTCAAAACGACTCGGAATTCAACTACATTACCGACTACGTATATGTGTTAACTTCTGGAATGCACGCGGAAACTTTTAGTGCTCGATCTAGTCTACACGGGGTCTAAAACAAAAGAACACAAAGGATTATGTTTCTCTAATGAAATAGTAACTACAATAATAGACGCTATATTAAATAATCCATTGTTATTTTTGTTTCGTTTGGCACAAACAAAATACTTGCAAGGTGGCCTCCTTATCCGTGAAATAGTAGACTGACACAAATCCTATCGTTTTCTTCTGTTTCTCAGGGGCTATTATAGTTGGAACAACTGGAAACAAAACGGTTCTTGAAATCCGAAAAGTGCTATCGCTCGCCCATGAAAAAGTTAACAATCATTCACTAGTAGATTGCATTGGTTTTTGTATGTTTTTCCTAAAGTAATTGATATGGCGATAGGTAGCCTCCTTCGCGCGCAGCCATATCTAATGATTGTTTGCTGCGGTTCGAAGAATAGCAGCAAATTTTTGTTTTCACGGTTCACGCACGGAACGTGTGACAGTTAAGGAATCATTTGCGTGTGCTAAAATTGTGATCACACCCTCGTGTAAAAATATCGTAAATTTCGTCTTCGATTTCACTGATCAATTTCATGAAATCAACACTACTTGTTAGTAGCACAATGTGGCGTTCGCGATGCATATTGTAATCGCATCACAAGTATAAAAAACATGTTGCAATTTCAAAACACTCATTCACATGGCAGAGGCCAACTCGAAAGCTTTGCTACTTTGGCCTTAACTGTAATATATATATTCTTCCTTTTATATATATATATATATATATAAATTGAATATAGAAAAAGGCGGTAAAAACTAACGATGAACTTCCTGTAGAAGGATCCCTCTGGATTCACAGCTAGTTGTAGTTATATATTATACAAAGAATTTACAGGAGTACAACTGGCAACTTCTCACAGTTCCATATATTTAAAAACGTTTCGGCTTTCAGCCTTCATCAGTTAAAAAGTAAAAAATAACTTTTTATTTTTTACTTTTTAACTGATGAAGGCTGAAAGCCGAAACGTTTTTAAATATATGGAACTGTGAGAAGTTGCCAGTTGTACTCCTGTAAATTCTTTGTATATATATATATATATATATTTTGTTTCCTTCCTGCATGATAACTTAACATAAACTGTATCTTATAAAAACAACTGTGAAAATAAAACTGAACTGAATTGAGCTCCGACGGTTTTTC
This sequence comes from Actinernus sp. WN-2022, assembly GCA_030867875.1. Taxonomy (NCBI): domain Eukaryota; kingdom Metazoa; phylum Cnidaria; class Anthozoa; order Actiniaria; family Actinernidae; genus Actinernus; species Actinernus sp. WN-2022. Next base: position 18,909,869 of record JAOWCC010000064.1, on the reverse strand, counting down.
TGCGGGTTCTCCGGTTTTCCTCCCTCCGCAAATACCAACACGCTAATTTCCAATCAGATCGATCTGTGGAGCAGTAGCCGGGTTCTGAGTTTGATCAGCCCCTGTGGCCTTAGAAATTCAGAAACCGCGAAAAAAGCCCGGAGGGGGGTACTCCTGTTTGTGACGTATTATGTATGTGCCGCGGGGGTGGGTCAGGGTTTTGAGCTCAGTTTGGGCAGGTAGGGTCAGGGTTTTGACTTGATTTGGGCAGATCAGGGTCAGGATTTGAGTATAATTTGGGTGCAGTCAGGGTTCAGTTTTTTTAGCTACTATGTCACAAAAAGACATTCTGTTGCCGCATTTTGATCGCCTGCCCACATGCAAGCACTGAGGTTCCCATACATCGTGACGCCACTAATTCGTACTTCAATACTTATCTATGTACTTCATCTGCTGATTTGTTTACGTCCCGACTTGAAATGTTCCGTATTTTGCATGCAATACCGGTACGCGGTATACCGGCCGGGGTACATATTGAAAACAATTTAAAGAAGGGGCAATCAGGGTTTTTTCCTCCCAAAAGGGGGCAATCGGGGTTTTGAAGCTCGGATTGGGTCAAACAGGGTCAGGGTTTGAGCCTCTTGGCCTCACATACATACCCATTTTTCATCAAGTTGGGTTACCTGTCAGTCGAAGAGAGAAGAGAAGGGCTAGGAGAAAAAGTATGGAGAGGCGAGAATTTTATCCTTTAAATTATTACATATACAATTCAGAAAGGCTAAACTGGCAATGATGAAGAGTCTTTCAATTCATTCGTGAAATATCTCCCATTAGTATAAACCAACTAGTGGACTATTACAAATCCTGCATTCTGATTGGCTACCACTACTATATGTCTATTTGTGATAGCCCATGGTAGAGAAAAACCGCACGCATTTTCACGAAATAATAACATTTTTTCAACTTCAATTTGTTTCTTTCTATTATTTTCTACTGTCCGACTAGTTATATAGTTTATACTAAAACAATTAGACCTCTCGCCCTCATGCGCCTCGTGGGCTATTGACTCGTAGCCCATTCGTAGCCCATTCGTAGCCCATTCGTAGCCCATTCGTAGCCCATTCGTAGCCCATTCGTAGCCCATTCGTGCTGCGGGTCTAATTGTTAACTAGATGTGATAATTAGTGTGCTTTTCGTATGACTACCGTAATTTGATTGGATAAGCTAGAAGAACAAAACCATTTCAACATCACGGCATGTCGTACAGTAACCATGCCGAAAGGAGCAGGACAAAACACATACCCCAGGTAGGGACCCATTTTTTTAACAGACACAGCTGTCAGCGCAGGGTACCACCCCATCCCCCATTTTTGACCCGGCATCTATTTTCCATTCTGGGGGGTCTAGTGGTAATTTTAACACAGAAAATGAAATGATAACGCATTTGTTTCTAGATTATGCCTTTTAGTTTTGAAGATATTTAAGAACAAATTATTTTTAATATTGAGTTTTCTCTTCAGAGGAGAGAGAACCCCTACCCCAAGATGGGTCTGTCGATGCACCCTAAGTCATTACCGTAACTTGCCCTCTCATCAGTACGAACTCCGCTCTAATTTTACCAATATAATTTTTAGAGTACGGAAGTGAAATTTGGGGCTGCCGCGAAGAAAAAGAAATAGGAAGGTTCCATACTATATGTTTTTTTGAAAGAAATCCTTGGTGTACATCAGAGCACATCCAATACCGCTGTCTATGGTGAACTTGATAGATTCCCGCTATTTATCCGGCGCAAGATGAGAATTTAAGAGCTGATTAATTTTACCAGATAAAAACAACTGGTCAAGAAAGCCTACGGACCCTCGTTTCTGAATGTAGACAATTAAGAATAAGGGGTGGGCCGCAGAAATATAACAAATATTGGACGATACTGCATGGCTTTTCAGTAATTTGGTCAGAACAGCGGGTAGAGGCAAATAATCAAATTTCATATAAAGATGATGGTCGAGCAGCGTCTAAAAGACTATAGTTTCTACAGTCCTGAGCCCGCCGTTACGTTGTTCGAAGCAACAACAAGAAGTCTATATTCATACTCTGTCTTGAAGTTACATGAAGTGTAATAAATATAATTGCCATAGTTCGAGTATTGGGATATCAGAAGTAGTTTAGAAGAATAAAAACTAATCGAGTCTGGTATCCCGAAATAGATTGATATAGACAGTATAATATGGGTCAAACTAATAACGAAAAAAGAAACGTGAGAAATATATAACATACAACAAAATTGTGTATTATCACACACGATATCAATATAGGACTGAAAAGATGGATATAGAAAATTAAATGGAATTACTAGTTTATATCTATGAGCTGTTTTTGGAGTCTGGATTTGAAGAGTTTCCTTGACTGAATTGTCTTACTTTCTTCGGATTACAGCAATTTACCGTAGTTAGTTCGAACAGTTGGTAAGCGGCTACCCTGGGGTTAAATCGCTGACCTGTAACAGCATACAATTACAGATTTATCGCTGTCCCTTACCCTTGCAATAGATGGTTGCACATGACGTCACGGCGGCCATGTTGGTGTACCTTTAACAATATAGATTCTTCGTTAGCTTCTTTTCAGTTTATAGGTACCGGCACCAACATCGCCGCCCTGCCCTTTGTCATTTGAATCTCTGGGGATTGACTGCAGCCCATCTTTTCGAACAACCTAGCCTGATTGCAGGCTCTGATTTTATTTCTAGATTTTGGGCTCCTCTTTCTCACCACAGGAATCCCAAATCCCAAACCAGGTAAAAGTATCTAACCATCTGGGTCTAGTTGTTCAAAGGGTGGATAATGACATCGATCACCGGATAAATTCCTATCCAGTTTATAAAATAGGTTCGGCAATGATCTGCCTCAACCTCGTTCTCAGAGAATTCCGCGCATCCAAAATGGCGCGCATTGGTTGTGCGGAAACCCCTGGGAATGAGGTTGAATTTCCGACATGTTCCCAGTCTTTCCCGTCCCTTCATTTGGAACGTCACGCAACCTCGTTCCCAGGGGTCTTTACGCGCCTATAGGCGCGTAAAGACCCCTGAGATCGAGGTTGTACGTCACGCTGAGCAAACAATTATATGCCATGTGTGTCGTAAAATAAGCTGACCAACTTCCGGTAACTTGACTTCTTACACTGCGTGGGTGGCTTGAACAAAATTTTAAAAAACGTTTTGCCAGTAAGCAAAAACGGAGCGAGATATACGAGTCAGAAATAATAGAGAATCAACGATAATTATAATTATAACCCTTTTGCATCATCTACACATATTGCAATCATTATGGCGGATTAAGGTTCTGTTCAGAATCTGCTCGCTTTGTTTGATGCACAAGCACAGGCATTTCCGGTTTTGGGTTTCAGTAGTCTTGCCCTGGCGCGCATTTCTCAAAAAATTTCAGGAAAATTTCTTGGCGAGCTGTTAAGCTTGCATAATGTACAGCAACTGCTGCAACGAGCAGTGATTCTCTGGAAGACCCTGGAAGCTTGTGTTCGCTGCAAGCCGAGGCTGGTAGGAGGTAAGAAGGAATTCCTCGATTTTTTTGCCAACGATTATTTTATGTTGCTCAACGGTGTAATGACAGACATCTCAAATCTGCCAAATGTCAACTAATAATTTTTTCTTGCAGTAGATTTCCCTGCACGAACTCACGGCGGTAGGGGAAACCTGTCGACTGGTAAACCACATTTCTTTATGCATTTCATTTTCTCGTTCGAGCCTCTTCAGCTCTGTGAGACTCATAAATAATTCATCTTGCATAATAAATTGGACTTTGAGACAGCAGGAACAATACAAGCAAAAACTCACATGACTCAAAGCGAGAAACAATGCAGTAATAAACCACTTCTCTAGGAGAAAAAAATACAGATTCGTCGACACGTTGGGTATTTCTACATGGAAAATTTCCTCTCCGCCCGAGCGGAGAGCTACAAGACGGCGATAAAATGTTGTGGTGGAGACGAGACTAGTTCGGTCGATAGCAAGGACTGTTCCATGCTCGAAAAAGGTGATTACGTGGAACAGTTGAGTTTCTGGCAAAGACCGAGGCAAAAGGTTGACTTGGAGTTTATCGATGTGACCTACCGAGTCAAGCTGGGAAGAAACGGTGAGACATTTGGCTAGCTATTGGTAAAATTATATGAAATCTTAAGCGATATTTTAAAATTATACGTCCTGTTGTTCTTGGATCTTCGATTGGTACCTGTTCATCATGTCGTGTGTTGTGAAATAAATAATCATTTCTCCGCTCCTCGGTTTAAAGAAAGACCGAGGTTGAATAACAAATTTATCAGTTTTTATATAAATGTGGAGTGGTAATAGATAATTGTCGAAATAAAGCGATTCTGTATGTTAAACATATGTGTATTCCAAGAAACATGGAGGTTCGTATTCCGTGGAAAATCGTGTACGTATTATTCATGGATTGGTTGGTTGGTTGGTTTGTACATTTAGTTGGCTTTTTTAGTGAACCCTGAAAACTGATGCGAGTCGGAGCATGTAATATACGATTGACTGATTTCGCACATTCGTTTTGTTTGAGAAACAGAAACGGTCGCTGAAGCGTTCTGTTTACAGTGGTCGGTATAATAACTCGAACATATAGCATAAATTTAATATGCCGGTATTCAGAAAGGTTTGAAATTAACTAAATACTCAAATATAGTCCATTTTATGTGCGATACGTTTACCATTGAAAAGTACCACGTTTTCCCCCCTTACCTATAGAAATAATAAACTCTGCACACTACGAAAATAACTTTATTTTGTAACAATTTCACACTGAATATCAACAAAGTTAACGCAGTTGTAGTTTCTGGTACATTGCCTTATAGTTACTAAGCTTCAGGTGCTCAACATTTTAGTTAACAAATAAGGTCCTTCGTAAACAAAATTTATTTCTCCTCTTCTTTTTGGAACGATAGCTATGCGTTTTGAAAAATAAAGACTTAATCTTAATAGTACTTCTCGGCTTTCTTGTACAAACGTCCTACCCAACGGAGCTCAAACTATAATCTTTTTTCCTAAGGCTACAAAATATCCAATTTTAGTATGTCAGTTACAATTACCGTAAGACCTCAGCGGTTATTAGATATACCAAGTTCATTCTTTATTGCCGGTGAAGTTTCGGCCTATCTAATTCCCAGTAGTTCAGTTGATTCTATATACTGTCGGGTGATATGAACTGATTTGCATTGCACTTAAGCTCCAGTTTGCTTAATTTCTTCCAGCCTTGTTAAGGTTTGGCTCTTTAGAATGTCTTCTCACTTTCTACTATAAACTCTGTACTGATTTGTATTAACTATACGAAATCTCAAGGCCAATTAGCAAAACTAGTCTTTTTACCGAAAATTCGGAGAAACCGAAATGGCGCAAGATCTTTGTTTAACTGTTAACTTTATACATGAGTTTATGAGTTTGAATCAACATTTTCAACATCAACGACAAAGCAACACGCAACAGCATATTTTAATGTCATGCATTTGGTCTGTTCTGCACGCTATCGGCGTACTAATTGACGGGTTATATATATTATGTCGATATCGATATAAAAGCGAGGTTGCAAGTGGCGAGTCGTGAAATGTTGTTATCATCTACTGGTGCCAGCAAATTCTCGGCGCTTTTAGGTCCAACTAATCCGTGCTGGCAAAACTTAACACGTACAAATACAAATGACATGGAAAATAGCATACAATACCTCGAAGTACAAAGATATTATATCTGTTATCATATATAAATTGTCTGGAGTCATTTTTCGCTTTCGGAGAACTCTTTATTTGTATTGTTCATGGAGCGACCAACCGACTGATAAACAATCTATTATTAGAGGCATCGTGCTCGTCAAAACATCATCTTGCGCTGTTAAAATAGAAGAAAAAACTTTTTTTTTTGCTAGCTTGTGCAGCCGTATCCTTCAATCTGCCCTGGCGCAAGCGAGCCTGTCAATACAGCCCAAGTGTCTGTGTTATGAGTTCTGGAAAGCTGAAACGAGTTGGGTTTAGATAACATGCCCGAACACTTCGCTGATTTATTTAAATCACGCTGACGAAACTGAACTACTTAATGTCGTACTTCACTCATGTTTTCGATAACTGTCTTAAATGAGAACTTCAGGACGAACTGCATGTGAAGTAAAAAACTTAACTTAAGAGTTAAGACCGAGATGTGAGAGTTGTACACTGACGGTGAGCAGATATCATTCTCTCTTACACTCTCCACCAATATACGAGTGAGAGAAGAACCTTCATTGCTTGATGAAGAGGGGAAGAGAAATGGAGAACTTAAGTCTGCTAGGGTATGAGAGCTGGGTAGTGGCATTAACCAAACTTTCTTATTTTATCCACTGGATAGAGATTCATCCAGTGGATATATAGCGTTATCCACCCTTGCTTTGAACAATCGGGTTAATCTGGTGTCTAAATGTCATTCACTTCGAGTTGAAACGTCACTTCCGAACTGAACTGTCTGATGAATGATATTGGTTTGGTTTAACTTATTAACTCTTTTGGCTTTAATTTTTTCGTTGTCTGCTTGATCGTTTCTCTAACGGAAAAATGCGCAGTATAGTCATTGTAACCGTATCATGCGCCACATTCCCAACGGACGATGCGGCCCCGTCTCCGGCCGAAAATCCATTTAATTCTTCTAATATTCAGGATATGTACAGCTTTCTGAAGAATACGTCGAAAAACACCTCTTTATACAATTGTCCTTGACGACAGTCAACACGGAAGTAGTTTATAAGGGTTGTTCTCATTAGACCATTTCAAGGTCGCCATTTTACCACTAGTCAAAATCCCAAATTTGAGAGTTAAACCTCACCTAGAAGCCAAGATATAGTCAAGTAAAGTGCGCTATTTTTACAGACATTTGTATGAGGGGTGCACCAATTTGCACCCACGCATATATACAAATGTCTGTAAAATTGTCTTACTTTGTGGGACTGTTCGTTGCTCACGTACAAGATATAACTATCAAATTTGGGATTTTGAGGTGCTCTTTGTAGTAGTACCGGTGCTATCGCTAATTGAAGTAGATATCGTAGTGTTAATGGGGACCTTGAAATGAACCTGAGAAACAGCAAAGAACCGTGGACAAAAATCCTGCTGGTTGCTACTTGAAATGGTCTATTGTGGAAAATTCATTTAGTGAATGAAGTCGAGAAGTCGAGATTTCGTCATAACACAGATGAAAACATATGGTTACTTTGGATAATTTTATTTCAGTAACTGATAAGTAAATTACGTGTTGAAAAAAACTCAGTTCGAATATTCACCTGTAAACCTTGTTAACTGCTTGGCATCAATCCAATTTTTTTTTACTTCATCACTTCCAGGTTACAGCTAATATTCATATTTTCAAGTGCTGATAATAAGCAATTATCGGAACTACGGCTATCACAAAATATGCTGTGGCGAGCTACCAGTTATTTGCCGTCTGCCAAAGGCAGAGGCAAATAACTGGTTGCGAGACACAGACAATTCATCATATTTTGTGATAGCCGTAGTTCCAATAATAGTTTTCTTATTCAGTAATTGGACGATTAAACAACAAAGGTACGGCACGACTGCTAATTACACAATAGCGTGAAAGTAATCACGATTCTCGGTCAAACCGAGGCTTCGGGAGTAATTAACTCCCGGGAATCAACCCTATCTTACCTATTGATCTCTGGGCCGGGGAATCTACTGGAAAACAATACCAATGCTTATATAATGAGACCCTTACCAATTATAATGAAGATACGTAATGTAAATATAATTAATGAACCATGTATGTTTGTATTAAATCGGAAGATAACGATTAATCACATATGTCCCAAGGACCTGAAATGTTACTTCTGAACATAAGGATTATTTACTGTCGTCGAGTTTTAAACGGGTCGTATTTACGTGCAAAATCAAAAAGCATTAAAAACCCTATTGTGCGTCATAGATATTTAATTTATTTATAGTGTTTTTCAAGGAGCCGGTTATAACATTTCTTATCTCATCAGCGAATTGGAAGTCTGTGGTCTCAGCTCTGATTACCTCAGTTTATTTTAGTTTATTCTGAGTACGTGGAAAGAGAGAGAAGAATAAAAAGAAATATTTCCTCTTCAGTCTCTCACTTCACATTCACTTTTCCTGCTCGAAAAAAAAACAGCCAACAAATCGATGACGAGACTATGAAACCGAAGAGAAATAGTTACAGAGCTGTTAGAACCCTCTGACCCTGAAAGTGGCGTGATCACACGTGGACGGTCGCTTAGCAGATCAAATAAAACATTTCAAAGTCTACTTGTAATCGGAGAAGTGACCTGGGGTTAACGAGAACCGGACGGATCACATTGGGAGGATCTCCCCTTTGGAAAACTTGCTACCAGCCAGGCACTTTTGGGATTGGCTACTTTGTTCTGTCTAGGCCCTCTCGCGAACACCCCTCTGCAACAGAAATCCCAGTGCTTGAAACTAACGTTTTATGAACTATATATAGTCTGGGCTAGCCGTGTCTCAAGACTATAGCCCAACCCAAATATTTGCCAGTAGGGTCTTTAACCAACCAGACGACAACGAACCCTTAATGAGGTAATAAATAAGCGCAAAGCTAGATCTACATACCCATCTTCTTTCAAATGTAATGGTATTAACATATCCGACCCGGCCACAATCGCAAACCGTTTTTGCGAGTATTTTACTAACATTGGCCCCAATCTTTCCGCTAAAATTGTTCTTACTGTGTCACTTCACCAATATTTTTTATCTGGATCCCATTCGGAATCTCTGGTGTTCAGAGAAGTATCTACTACTGAACTAAGAGATATTATTTCAACATTCAGTCTCGGTAAAGCCCCTGGTTATGATAATATATCCATGAAAGTTATTAGTCTCACCTTTGATCATGTTATTGAAACTCTTACAGGACTAATAATTTTGTCTTTAATACCGGAACGTTCCCTGATGCGCTTAAAGTAGCCAAGGTTATTCCCAACTTTCTCTAAACTCTGAGAAAATCGTCTATAATCGCATTTATGAATTTTTGAATAAACATGATATACTGTATAAAAAACAAGTTACTTGACCTACAGCAAACAGTTTGGCTCAAATAGCTCTTCCTATATATAAAACAATTAGTTGTGGTGTACCTTACGGATCAATCCTCGGGCCCTTACTCTTTATCTTATACATAAATGATCTACCTAATGCATCTAAAATGACCCAATCCCTTCTCTTTGCCGACGATACAAATATATTTTACTCGCATAAAAAGCTTTGTCATCTAATATCTGTACTAAATCATGAACTAACACAAATTGCGAACTGGCTTAGAGCCAATAAATTATCGCTAAACATTGAGAAAACTAATTATATGATATTTCGCCCCAAGCAGAAGATTCTGTGATCACACAACCCCATAGTTATGGAAAATATAAATATAAAACAAGTGGAGGTCGTAACGTTTCTTTGAGTCTTTATTGATCAACATTTCACATAGAAATCCCACATTAGCTTTGTCGCAGTAAAAAAAATTCAAAATCAATCGGCATTATAACAAGATCTCGTTTTTTCCTGTCTTTCCTGTCTTTCCTGTGAGTCTTTTAGCAAATTATATATGGTGGCAATAAAACATAAAACGTAGAGGTCTAGGGCGACGGCTTAAAACTGTAGTCTTGATTACAAAATACAGTAACTGCATGTACGCCGGTGAAAACGTGCATAGTCGTTCTACGCTTTGACCGTTTTGCAAAAACACAACGTTTAAAACAGAACGCGAATGTATAGAAAGTAAATCACACCGATTATCGTTCGGCCCGAATGGATTGAACTCCATGCTGATCATATTTTTCGAAAATCTGGTTGTGAACCTAAAAGGCAAATGAAGGAAATACGAGAAGCTCCATGCTGGTTGCAATTTCACAGAAAACTCCTAAGACGAACTATACTGAGAAAGGTGTGATAGTTGGTGTTCAAATGGAGGGAAAGGCAAAAAGCTTTCATACAAGAGTTTAAATACGGTAGTTTCTCTCTCCCTCGATGTATACTTGTTACCCTGGGTGCCAGACGTTCTACTGCCCTCTCTAATCCAGAGGGCTTTAATAGAGAGGGCAGTAGAACCTCTGGCATCCAGGGTACATACTTGTGAACTCATGGGGATAAAAATATGTTGATCGTTATAGAGTAACGTAGTGATATATCACTTCAGTAGCCAACTGATTGCGCTCGTGTTCCCATGGGAAAGGCTTTACTGGATGGCAAACAAACTTCAAAACGCAGTTTTAGAAAGATCGAGTTGGAGGTGGAAAATAGCATTTACAAACAGGTTTCGATAATAATATCGATCTCGTACGAGTGCCTTTAAATACTGATAAATGAAGTGAGATTTTTTGCCATCCAGTACAACCACGTGATTGCATTCCTGCAAATTAAAGGCACCGCATTGCGCTGTCTTCCAAAGCAAACCCCTGCGGTTGTCGAGTGCTTCTCTAAGCGATCAATCACCCGCAGAACAGACGCTTTGAGGAGAGACCCCAAAGAGTACGTATTGCAAGTGAAACGAATTCGTTCCGATGCGAGCGGAGCGAGTTTCCTCTCTCGTTCCAGTCTCCTTTTTTCCTTTTCGCGAGGCCAAAATGATTTTTGCACTTTCTTTGCGTTTAAATAATACCGAGGGTCTGTTTCGCATGCTATCAAGCACTGAGCCACCAAGCAGGGTAACCATCAAAAGGTTTTCACTATTTCAACACGTGACTGTCGCGAAAACTGCAGAAGGCTTCACGGTATTTTTTCTGTGGTTATTGTTTTAGTTCATCACATCATGGAAATCTCAGTTCCGTGTTTTTTGTTTTAGCGTTGTCTAAAGTAAAGTAAAGTAAAGCACTTTTATTTAACGTCAGTAACTCGTGACAGTCTGGTGAAACTGATAAACTTGAGGCCGACGTGGGACCTACGATTTTACGTCCTTTTCCGAGAAGACTTGTAGGTCAACCATTTGCAGTTCGAGAACGAGATTGTTTGACAAAGGCAGCACCTTCTACTCAGTTATTTTAAGACCCTGAGTGTTGGTCCGGCCGGGGTTTTAACACCTCCCGCACAACAGACCGGAGCTTAACCGCTGAGCCAACCGGGAGGCTGTTAAACCTTTGTCTGAACCTTTGTTATGGGCACACCGTTCAACTTCACGTAATAGGACACGTTGTCCGGTTATTGATGATTCTGCATTATCCCTGCCTGCCGGAAAAAAATGCGAGAGATCCTCTAAATGTTTTCACGAAAAATTGAACGTGCAATTTTGAATTTGGGATTATCTTGAATTGTATAGGTGACGGTTTTAGAGGATAATGGCTTAGCTGCGGGATCTCGGCCGGATTCGGATGGGATTTGCATATAATATCTTGTGCCGAACAGTATCGTTTTACATGCAATAGTACAAGGCTGAAAAAGTAAAAAAAGTGCAAGAGTTTTTCATCGAAAAAATACAATAACTTAACTCGCACACGAAATATCAGCAAGAGATGGCGTCCAATGCCTGTCTAGTTAACGTTGGTTTCCATAATAGAACTTGAGCGGAGTTTTGTTAATCTTATGGCCCTGGAGTCCAATTACAACACCTTCCTCCTGGCGTTGTCTGTTACGCGAACTGTTTCCGTTTCAAGCCAAATTAAGGAGGCGATACTTATCTCTATCTCCCCCCGGGCGTTATTATAACTAATGTTAATTCAAGACATGCGAACCAATTTTAAGACGTTCGGGAAAAAAACGCAGAAACGCCCGAGCAAGGTAGTTTATTATTAGGCTTAGTAAAATCTCGGACGAGTGCAAATGACCAAAATATGATTTATAGCAATAAAGCAAGTCTTCAACAATATTTGATCAAATAAACTCACTCACTATTTGTGGTCTTTTCAGATTACAAGGAGATCATCAAAGAGGTATCGGGCAAGTTCAACAGCGGGGAACTGGTAGGAGTACTGGGCCCTTCAGGTGAGAAATATTCATTGATCAATGAGTGCTTTGCTGGTGTTGAACGGGAGAAGGCTAAAATGTTCGTTGGAATGTATATTAATGGTATAACCTATCAAATATTATCACTCCTGCTTATATTAGCTCCATTATCGTAGTGCCATAATGGCTTTTAAGTGCATGGCTGGTTGTGTCCCTGATTACCTTTCTTCTCAATTAAGCCGTAAAGAAATCAGTAATCGCAATACCAGGGGTTCCCAAAAACTTTCCTCTATTTAAAACTGCTAGCGGTCAGCGAACCTTCTATTATATAACTGTCAGTATCTGGAACTCACTAGATCCGTCCTTGAAACTTTGCCGAACTATTAGTATTTTTAAGCGTTCTCTAAGACATAAATTACTACAGAATTTTATTGATTAATATTTTCCATATACATTAGTCACTTTATTATGTGTACATAATCAATGTATATAGTTTATATAGATATATAACATTAGTTAATTAGATATTTAATTGTAATTATCTCTGAAAAGCCCCACGGGGGAGTGGATAATAAAATTATGTATGTATGTATAGGTGGAATGTGTCACGTGACCCGAATTTGCTCTCCCCTGTGAGCGCGCGCGCAAGGGCTCCCGTAAAAGAACATATTGATCTTATATGGTAAATTTACGTCACAGTTGTATAATAAGTTGGTTCTGGAGCGAGGGTGAATAAATCGCACACCCCCTCGAGCTTATATTTCACAATGAGGAGGTTTTATCTGTGCGGACACTCTTGTTCTCTGGCGTAGAACCAAACGCTCTAGTTCCTTATACCTTAAAGTGAAACTACGTAAGTTAACTAATAATTTAAAGAATCTTGTAGAGTCTAAATATTATCAATTCATCAACAATGCTAGCTCTGATCTTTTTAATAACCCTAAGCGGTTCTGGTCTATTTTCCAGACTAAAACTAAATCACGTTCCTTACCTAAAGTAATTAAGGGATTAGGTCAGATCGCAGCAACCTCTATCGAGAAAGCCAACCTGTTTAATAAGTTTTTTTTTTCTGTTTTCAATTTAAGTAACCTCTCTCCCAGTTCGTATGATTGCTTACCTTCTGTAAATCCTCAATTGAGTTCTTTTCATTTTACAACTTCAGAGGTTAGAAAGATTTTAGAGAGCCTTGATGTTAACAAAGCCATTGGTCCTGATGGGCTCTCACCTAGAATTCTTAGGGAATGTGCTTTGGAACTCTCTCCATCCCTTTGTTCTCTATTTAATAAATCACTCTCTTTGGGAGTTGTGCCATCAGCATGGAAGGAGGCCAATGTCACTCCAGTTCACAAAAAAGATGACAAGGACTTGGTGGACAACTATCGTCCTATCTCCCTACTATCTTGTGTCAGTAAGGTGATGGAGAGATGCTTATTAAATCGCATGCTCCCTTTCTTGGAGGATTCTTTGTATCACCTCCAACATGGCTTCCTTAAAGGGAAATCCTGCACAACACAGATGGTAGATGTCCTAAATTATTTTTCTAAAATTCTTGATAATGCTGGTCAAGTTGATGTTCTCTACCTAGATTATTCTAAAGCCTTTGATTCTGTCCCTCACTCTCTCCTTATCCACAAACTTAAGAATTTTGGGATAAATGGCAACCTACTTAATTGGATTCATAGCTACTTGACTGACCGCCGTCAAAGAGTTGTAATCGAAGGTAGTTCATCTGACTGGTTACCAGTAGCCTCTGGCGTCCCCCAAGGCTCAATTCTAGGTCCATTTCTGTTTCTTCTTTATATTAATGACATTCCCAGCTGTCTCTCACCTAATTCCACTCTAGCTCTATTTGCAGACGACTCCAAATGTTATAGAGAAATCACCACTCCTGATGACTGTCTGGCACTCCAACAAGACATTGATTCCCTATTGCACTGGAGTGAGACCTGGGGCATGTCTTTTAATACATCTAAATGTAAAATCCTTAGAGTGACAAGGTCTTCTAATCCATGCATCTACCCCTACAGTATGGGTTCCAGAATCATTACACCTACACAGGTCTATTGTGACCTCGGCTTTGACGTTACGTCAAACCTTACTTGGAATGCCCACATAGATAAAATTTCCAAAAAAGCCAACCGCTCTCTGGGTTTTGTCAAACGTACCTGTGGTCATAGAACCAATAGCTCCGCTAAGCGCCTTTTGTATCTTTCCCTAGTTCGAAGCCGACTGGAAACAGGAGTTCCTGTATGGTCAGTAGCAACCAAACGTAATTTGTTGAAGCTCGAAAGAGTCCAAAGGCGAGCTACTAAATTCATAACTTGTTCCGATTCTGACTACAAATCCAGACTCAAGTCCTGTAACCTTTTACCTTTATCTTTTCGTAGAGAATTACTCGACCTTTCTTTCTTATTTAAATGTAAAATAGGTTTAATTTGCATTGATATTCTTAAGTATTTATCACCGTACATTCCAATTAGAAATACTAGAAATGCTGCCAAAGGTCCATTATTTAGCACTAAATTTTGCAACACTGAGACCTGTGCTTATTCCTTTTTTAACCGTGTCATTCCACTCTGGAATGCTCTACCACTTGAGGCCAGATTATCTTATAAGTACAGTTCATTTAAAAATATTATTTCTCTTCATTATTTTGAACTTTTTATCAATAATTTTGACATTAACAATACATGTACCTGGGTATCCAGGTGCCGCTGCACCTCGTGCAGACTTATCAATGCCTCTCATTTGTAATTTCAATATTAATCCTGCTGTCTTTATTCATAATATTTTACAGTGTATATAGTTTTAAAACCATAGTTATATATTTAGTAAGTATTATTTTGTTATGTTCCAATTTATATTGATTTTACCTGGAGGACTTAATCCATAGGTGTTATCCACCTGTCTAGTCCATCCTCAACAGTATACTCATTGTTTAAATTAATGTATTATATTAATACTGTTGGAAGCTTAATAAATAAATAAATAAATAAAGCTCCAGTTACGGACACCTTTCCAAAACTCCCTTTGAACTCTCCGGCAGTCAAACTCTGTATTAACACATTCCCCTAAGCAGACAGCTCCAGTTACGGACACTTTTTCTGATTCCCGACGGTGTCCGCTTACGGGAGCTTCAACTGTACTAGGAAATGCGTGAGGGAATAAGTCGAATATACGTTAAAAGGGGAATATATATATATATATAAAGCATTGTTATCCGCTGAAAATCTCACTTCCATGCGAACATTAGGTTCAGAATTTGAATCTTATCCCTGATTGGATAATCTACTCATTGCCAGGCGCAACCGTGCATGAGTGATGCATGTAACGGTAATTTTCATTGGTTTACCAATGACCCTGCAAATCCGGTTTGACGTGTTTTCCTGATTTTAACTCAGCGCATGGAAGTGTGATTCTCAACTGATAGCACCAGAGGCCCTTTTTCTTCTCTCCTATCTCTCTCCTATTATTTCTTCGAGCCTCTGGAACCCGGACAGACGTAGTTGTTTCTTTTGGCGCGAAAAGATCCGTATGATTCTGATAATAAATCCAGTTCTTGTTTCCTCTTTTAATGTCGTGTTAAACACCTCAATCACACAAGTAGCTTACTTTTAAACGTGTTTTCCGCTGGTTTGCGTGCCTGCTTTCTTGCTCGTGTTTAGTAGATTGTTGTTTTCATCAGGTGATATTGAGCGGCAGTTGTACACCAGTACAACATTTGTTGAAGCCGATCTTGAAACCATTTAAAATGGCCTTTAAACGAAGTCAAACTCTCTCCAACGTGCTTTTAGTATCTTCTCAAGATCGGCTTCTATAAAATGAGTTGTACGACGACAACGCCTAGGGCGACAGTATAACTCAATACCTGCACGTGAAAATGCACGCAGTCGCCCACAGTTTGGCCGTTCTTTGCAAAAAAAACAAACGTAAAAACTAGAACGTGCCTGAACGGAACTCTGTGTTGATGTTATTTTTCAAAAATCTTGTTGTGAAAGGCAATATAGGAAATAGTAACAACAAATTTCGGGGGGAAAAACACTTCTCTACGTTCCGTCGTCACAGCCGTCGTCGTGTCAAAGGCCCGATTCAAACGTCGAACATTTTATGCGCCGAACCTAATTAGATCAAAAGAAGCCGCCTAATTATATTTTGTTTCAATAGGACACCAGAACACTTTGCGCGGATTCTTTTGTTGATCTAATGTGGACCATTGTCTTGGAATTCACAAAGGATCTGAATGAGAAAATAATTTGAAAAGGTTCTGGTAGTTTTGGTAAAATGGCGCCATAATGAAATGTCCTATTGCGTTCGGCGCATGAAAAGTTCGACGTTTGAATGTATGTAATGATGAATGTAACTCGAGATCTCAGTGAATCAACATAATAATCCCTTTCAGCTTTCTAATTAAAAAAAACGAATATTAGCTGCTGCGTGGAATTATTAACCTTGCTTCTTACTGGGCAGAGATTTGCTTTTTTGTTTGTGTTGGGGGAAGGGGGAGGGGGTATTCAAGTTTTCTTTTGTGGTGACCTTAAGAAGTATTGGCTTCTTTAGCGGTGGCCATTACTAACCCACAATGGCTGAACCATAGATATCCTACACAATTCACTGTCCAGTGTCCTCAATTAGTTTGTTAAAAGATAAATATACCAGACATTCATGCATCGCCAGCAAACTATTGTCAGAGACAGTACCGCTTTCTTGATTAAACGTTACTGAACTAAATTAACAGTCTGCGGTTTCTTGTGACTTATTAAGAATAAATAGATAAATTTGGAATGATAAATAATAAATAAACAAAGGTTTATTTTCAGCCCCAAATGTGTGTATAATTGGAAACTAAGTGCACGCACATACTACAAACATTAGTTAATAAACGATTGTGTATTTTCACGAGTCGTGTATTTTGGCGAGACTTTACTCAACGGCATAGCCGTGTAATATGTTTTTTGATTGTCGCGCGTATAAAAAACCCCGCTATTTTATAACTTAATTGCCAAATTGGTGAAAACTAATCATTATCCTATAAATATTATAATTATTTCAGCCAATCTATTCCATGGTTCAGAGCGGTATTTCATGGCAAGATCAGGCCAATCGAAATACAGGAAATTTCGCGCCATTTCTTTATCAGCCAATAAGAATTCAAGAATTTTGAATACATAATTAGTCTGCAGACGCGTCCGCCACTCGAAAAGTTTGTTTTTCGAGAAATTTCACTCCGTAACTTTGTTATTTATAGGATAATACTAGGTCTTACTAATCCACGGGCAGTTTATGAGGCCACACAGGTATTTTTTTCAAAATACTAAAGCTTACCCGATTAACCGGTCAGTAAATCTAAGCTGTAGAGCTAAGAGATTTAGCTTGTACATTTGTTGTCCCAATTCCGATCATGTGTTTTCCAATTAGAGAAATTCATATATTTCCTCTTGGGATACAGAAATAATGGCCATATTTATATAGCGCCATATCACCACAGTTTCATGGCGCTTTACATATTACTGACATATCCCGTCAGTGAATTATTTCGGACTGAAACACAAGAAAACATTACTCAAGGAAAAAGTCAGGGGACCTGAATTGGGACAACAAATGTACAAGCTAAATCGATCAATTAGTGATTGGAGTTCACAGGTAAACAAGAAAAGAGCCGGCAGCCGATGAAATTCGCCGCCTACTCTAGTCATATGTACCTGCTACCCAGACAAAGAATATCTATTGAAAAGAGTACGTAAAGGGAGGTTTTTAAGTTGTTTCTCCCGCTACTTTATAAATATGCCAGCTTATTGAAAACCCTGATAATATGGTTATGCCATGGTTTTCTAATGGCATACCGGCGAAAATTTCACTCGACATTTATATTATTTGGGTATACAACTCGCCTAAAGGCTCGAATAATAGAAATTTCTCGTGAAATATTCGCCCGTATATTCTATTGAAAACCACGAAATACCAGTAATTATTAAGGGAGACGGAAATTAAATTTTGATAGTCTTTAAATATGTGGAAGTGAGGGGCTTACTCTCATAGGCAGAGTTCAAATTGTTAAAACGTTTGCTATACCTAAATTAATGTACAGGGCGAGATTAATCTCAGTTACCAAAGATTTTATCAAAGAAGCTAACACTTTGATATACGACTTTATTTGGAAAGAGCATGGCTCTAATAAATGACATTGAAAAGGGAGGTCTAAAGATGCTGGATATCCAATTCATGATAAACGCCCAGAGGATAATATGTATTAAGGAATATTTGGAAAGCTATAGACATCCATGGAAGCTCTGTTTGGATTTTTATCTTATTACAGTGTAATTTCGACACCGCAAAACTCCCAATACATATACCAGCCTATTACAAAGAATGCCTGGATGCGTGGTCCACCATTAACTGTAAAACACCAAGTTCACATAAAGACATCATAAACGAAATTATCTGGAACAATATATTTATTCTCATTAAAAAGAAGTCAGTTTTTAAACCATTTTATGTTTACAATAAGAATATTATTAAAATAGGAGGCCTAATATCCACAAATCAAAACTTTCTCCAAGGACACTTAAA
This sequence comes from Actinernus sp. WN-2022, assembly GCA_030867875.1. Taxonomy (NCBI): domain Eukaryota; kingdom Metazoa; phylum Cnidaria; class Anthozoa; order Actiniaria; family Actinernidae; genus Actinernus; species Actinernus sp. WN-2022. The sequence goes on along the minus strand of JAOWCC010000064.1, from coordinate 18,891,368 downwards.
GTGCATACGAAACGTTATTTGAAAATCCTTTCGAAATGAGGAAGGATGGCGTTTTCCGTTTGTGAATATCTCATCTCGTTCCAGAGATATTCGGGTTTTTGTAATTACCTGTGACGTCATGACCTTGACACAACCTGGGGACAAATCACAAAATAAAGAATATCTCTGAAAATAGTGGCTAAAAATAATTGCTACTTTGCACGTGTATGGTACTAAGGAAAATACACATCAATGTGCAAATCATGACGTTGCCATGGAAACACTCTTGGCCCAGGCTCATTTGACATTGAACATAAAATATGATCTGATGTTACTTCATGACTGTTCTACAAAACAATTTTATTTAAACCTCTGATATACAATGCCTACATTGTTTGTAATTGTCTGATGCGCCAACAGCAGAAAATTGTACATTACGAAGGAGAAATCAAGGAATTTATTTTTATCATGAAAGTGGCCTGGGGACAAGAGTGTTTCCATGGCAACGTCATGATTTGCACATTGATGTGTATTTCCTTAGTACCATACATGTGCAAAGTATCAATTATTTTTAGCCACTATTTTCAGAGATTTTCTTTATTTTGAAATCTGTCTCCAGGTTGTGTCAAGGTCATGACGTCACAGTTAATCTAATTTACATACTACAAAAACCTGAATATCTCTGGAACGAGATGAGTTATTCACAAACGGAAAACGCCATCCTTCCTCATTTCGAAAGGACTTTCAAAGAAGATCAACTTATTTTTCGTTTCGTATGCACTTTAATAGATAAATTCAAATTAACAACAGCAAATCTTTTAACTCTATTTCCGGGTTTGGTTACTGCAATATACCTGCTCAATGGAGATCAACCATCAAAACAAATCAATATTGTTTAAATGATGCAATTATTGATACGATCCAGATTACATTAGCAGGAGAAAGAGAAGATCTTACAACGGCCTCGACAAAAAAAAATTATAAAGAATTTATAACATCCAAACAGATAGTTCCCAATGCTCGATTTAAATTACAAAACAAATATCCGGATCTCAAAACTGACTGGAAAAATATATTCCCTGCCATTCACTGTAACTCAAGATACAAAAACAAGAGAATTTCAATATATAATCTTGAACGGTATCTTATATGCAAATCTCTAACTTTTTCGCTTTGGAATTGTAGATTCCCCCATGTGCTTTTTTTTGTATAAATGAAGAAGAATCTATTGAGCATTTAATTTAAAAGTGTCATATTATAGAAATGTCCTGGAGCGATGTTTTATCTTGGCTTAAGATAAATGATTTTAATATAGACAATTTAACAGAAATAGATGTCATTTTTGGTAAATTTGATATTGGAAAGGATTTCGTATTGATCAATCATCTTATATCGATTGCTAAACACTTAATTTATAAATGCAAATATAGAAATACAATTCCGTGCATGAAAGTGTTTAAAGCCAATATAAAATAGCTGCGGTTACACTAGACCAGTTTTACTAGGTATATTGAAAATTTACCCGGGTAAATTCGTCTTTTCGTGTCTAACCGATTTCCCCAGGAGAAAACGTACCTAGGTATATTTCCATAGCTACGAAAGAAAGAACAATGGAACTTTCCCTTGATAGCACCCCAAATAAGTCTTAGGGGTCGCTGCCGATTCCAGATAGTTCAGCCAATGAAATATCGAGGATCTGACAGTACAACAGGCCTTCGCGCCACAACGTTACTGGGGCGTGATATTCAACGGTCTTCGTGTAAACGCTGTACCCAGGTAAATTGAAACCCCAGATGGATTTTATTGGGGCCAGTTTTACTGGTTAAACGACTTTATCTGGGGTAGTGTAACGCAGCTAATATAACTATAATGTTGAAACTTACATCGCAAAGAAAATAAATCAATTATTAAAACATTACAACAAATGGGACTGAAAAATATATACCTATCCTTTAATAGGAACAGTTAGCGGTATACATAGGTTGATATGTTATTTTAGGTAACGCTATTTTATGTTTTCTGTGCATTATGTATTGAGTGTTACGTCAACATGTCATGCAAAAACTTTTAAATAATTTAAATAAATATGATTTTTAAAATAAAATAATCAATTAATATAAATTAAAGTGTAGCCAATTATCCAACCTATATCAATACTACCTACTCGATACAAACCCTATATCCACCTAAACACTTATACTAACAATAGGGACCTTACGCAAACAGGGCGGCGACGGAAGTGACGACGGGAGGTAGAAAATTGTTTTCTCCCGAAATCTGGTGTTTACTAGTTCCTTTATTCGCTCTTAATTACGTTTCACATCCAGGTCTTCGAAAAATATAATAAGCATAAAGTTTTGCTCATGCCGAACGAAAAACAGAGTGATTTACTTTCTTACGTTTGCGTTCACTTGTAAACGTAAACTTTGGGGTTTTCACGTTGTGTTTTTCCAGACAACGGTTGAAATGTAGGCGACTGCGTGCATTTTCACGTGCAGTAGTTGTATTTTGTAGTTAAGGGTATTGTTTTATGCCGTTGTCTTTGATGTTGCCGTCCTGGTTGCGTAAGGTCACTATGGAAGAGTTAAAGACCGAGAACAGAGGCTTTTAGCCAGATACATGTATCTGGATAAAAGCCGAGGTTCGAGGTCTTTAACTGACTTATTTCATACTTGACGAGGTTTTCACAGAAAAAGTAAACAATACCCTTGTAAATTAAACAAAGCACTGATTCATACAATAGAATAATTATTTTGGCGTTAAGGTACGTCACTAACATGCGCAGTTGGAGTATTGTGAAAAAAATCACGTCCCATAATGATAAGACGGCTCGCGTTCTTAAAGAGGGAGTGAGTGAAAGTATCGTAATTGAGTTCTCATATCGGGTCATTGAACTGACTGTCCGCTTGAGAGCACAACTTGCATTGCTCATTATAAATGCAAGGGATGTATGAGAAAAGTTCCCGGGCTTTATCTGGATAAAGCCTGGGAACTTTTCTCATACATCCCTTGCATTTATAATGGTATGTATGGCAATAAAGCCTCATAGATAACAAAGAAAACCGTGTCAAGTATGAAATAATAACAGTTTTCACCTGCATCCTGCCTGCTGTTGCTGCACTATATATATCCGCACTGATTTCCCTAGTGCAGTGGAAACACAATGTTAATAGGTTTTGTAAGATATTATTTGTATTTTGTTATAACGTTCTGACATGTGTTGTAAACTTTAAGACGCTTTTCAAGACTTTTGTGTGTGACAAATGAAGCATATTTCCAAAGTGGGCTATTATGATTGGGGTTTCAGGTTGAGCGAAACATATCAAAATCATTGCACACAGAAGAGGACATTTGGTATTGGTCATCGCTTTGAAGTAAATGCGATTTTGTTTGAGAGATAACAACTTCAGTCGCATTACAAGTTTATAATATGGCTTACCTGTTGATACCAGAACTATACGAAGGAGAATTCTCTGCTTTCGTTTTGACCGCTCCAAAATCTCTCCTACTGCAGCTCCCGCCATTACAAAGGTCACACAAGAACAAAATAGAACGAAATGGAACTTTAACAGCGATTTGTACCACTCTAAACTCGAGAAACCTCGATGATCAATACGTCAAAACACTGGCAATTTATTCTCCTATCTGAATTCAGCAGTAGAAAATCAGTTCAGACATGCGTATTCAAGCTAAACCCAGTTTTCTTATGCTTGGTCGTCCATAAACGAGTAACACCTAGTAAAAATTCACTTCACTCGCTAAAGCAAATTCAAATTTGTTAGTCAAAATCTTAATATAACCACTCCAAACATTTACCAGTTGCAGATAAAGAGCTTATTACACGGAAAGTTGTGTAATACGGCTGGGTATTTTTACGAGTCAGTTTTATTTTTTCGAGCCTGAAAGGCGAGAAAAAATAAAATTGACGAGTAAAAATTCCCAGCCGTATTACACAACTCTTCGTGTAATAAATTGTTTATTATACGACAGCTAACACGAACAAAACATGTTTGTTTTCGCTTACCTTACTGCTCTGTTTGAAGAAAATCTTGAGAGAAGAAATCTCGAGAGAAGAAATCTCTCAGCCCAATGTCGGGGGCGGGCGCGCACTGAAAAGTTTTTTTTCGCGCGCTAAAAGCTGATTGGCTGTTACTCAAACAGCCCCATTTCGATTGGCTCGCGCGCTTACAAAACCTTTTAAGTGTTGAATAAACCTGTGCAAACCGGTTTGTGACCCGTGTAATACCGTCTCATATTTGCACTCGTTTTAGCCCGTATTTGCACTCGAAAACGCCAAGTCGTATAATAATAGATGTTACTTAACTTTGATTTGAAGGTAGACATTTTTCATAAATCATTTTATTTGTTTGAGAATGCAAAATAGCTCCCAAAACCATGTATTTTCGAGTGATTTGACTGGGCCGATACCGGAAGTAAGTCACCGGCCGGATATCGATATTTAGGCATTTGTACGCAATGACTTTGATATGAAAGTATAAGTGAAATGATAAAATATAGCCGCGCAGTAAACGGATTAAGTAATGGTCGAGATACGAACTGTAGTAGAATCCATTGTTCTGCGGAAATGAGCCTCCCCCACATACGATTTTGCTTGAATATGCCTTAAGTGCTTTAGGAGGTATCTACAGTCCAAACTACATCTAGAAAATAAATTATATTTATGCTATTGGCTCGTTTTTATGTGAAAACGCAGAGAAGCCACCATCCAGCCAATCGGATATAGAGAAAACAAAGGATTTTTCAATCGCAAATTTGAGAGCTTTCCCCGCACACGATATTCTTCGAAATTAAACCATAGTTAGTTTGATCAAAAATAAATTCAAACCACAAAAAAATATCCAATGAAAATGCATTATTTCGATGGGTTTCTATTGAATTTATAAGTATCAACCAATGAAATTACGAGAAAGAATAATAGAAAATTAACCTCTTTTAACATTCCTTGCCGTGGAACAGTACAGTTTTTATCTGGACCATTACTTAAATGAAAGGTTTCTTTGTGTTCTATATTGCTGGTTTTTAAGAGTAATACTTTTTTGTGAGAAACAAACCCAACGGTCCAAATATTTTTTTTAACATGTTACTTGCACTTTTTAAGGCTGGTTCACACGTAAAGCAAGCGCAAGAGATATTCACACGTCAAACTCAAAGCGCAAGAGACATAATGCACGCATGCGCATTTGAAGCGATTTTTCAAAATGGCGGACGAACCTTAACTTGGTTAAAATTTATGTGATGTAAAGTGGTATGCTGTAGTGCTATGTGTGCACGCCCTACAAGGGAAAGAGAAAAATCTCTGACCCAAGTGGGACTTGAACCCAACGACCTCCAGGTTGCATGTCTGGCGCTCTACCAACTGAGCTATCAAGTCAGATGAGAGCAATCGTGGGTATTGGTGCGTTTTATGGGGTCACGGCGATTATATATGTATATGTAGTTATGATATGAAATCATGTTTGCCGCGTAGCACTAGTAGGTGTAAAGAATGTGATGTAAAGTGGTATGCTGTAGTGCTATGTGCCGTGGAGGCATGGGGTGAAGTTCATTCTGATTGGTTCCCTGTTGACAGAACTCTGATTTGCTTGTGTTTGCGCTTGTTTTACCAATGTTTGCACGGGTTTCATTTTCTTGCGCTTGTATATGTGTTTGTTTTACACTGGTTCACACGTACTTTAGCCTGCTATGCAGACGTATTTTTTCACTCTTCATAAATTCGAAGAAAAAAGTAACGTCTGCTTACCCGAGCGCTTAATTAGTTACCAATATGCACACCTCGTTGTGTTATGAACCAATCAGATTTTACCTTCCATATCCTGGAAAGTGACGTAATGTTGCATTTAAAAGGAATTCAGACAATACATTTGCCATTGACCAATCATAGGAGAGTGTTCACTGGCGCGCCAATTCACTAAAATTCTAACAATGGCTTTGATTGGGCAGAAAAATAAAACAAACGTGCTGACGTCGTGCTTGCATATTGGAAACTAATTAAACGCTCGGGTAAGCAGACGTTACTTTTTTCTTCGAATTTATGAGAATGAAAAAATACGTCTGCATAGCAGGCTACACGTACTTTCGATTGTGCTTGCTTTACACGCGTGAACCAGCCTTAAACTGCAAGTATCATGTTACAAATATTGTACTGTTGCGTTTGTTTCTTATAAAAAGGTATTAATCTTGCAAATTTTGCAACATTTCTGGCATGTAATTCCTAATTTTCATTACTTTTCGCGGATGCTGTGACGTCATAAGATGAATCTACTCCCTCAGCTCCCAAGAGAAAACTACTACAATAAAATCCCGTAGGTTTCCGTTGTGACATCACAAGATGAAACAGTCCCGCAATTCGGGTAGCTTTCATTCTAGTAAATACTGCTCTTGCCTCTCGAAAACTAATTTAGACGACTGAAATATATATATTATATCAGAAATAGAATTTGGGGCAAAAAGAGTTAATGTTGTGTTATGGAGCTACAGTACACGTCATATGATTATTACACGTCATAGGTTCATGTCATGTTTGGCCTGTTTAGAGTAATACTCAGTGTCTGTGTTCTTCATACAGGCGCTGGCAAGTCGACGCTTATCAATGTTCTCGCCGGATACAAGTACGTATAAACTTGTCACGCACATACAGTTTACAAATTTTAGGCTTGATAAACCTTTAAAAGTGATATCTAAACTGTTTATAAGTGAACACTAATCGTACTGATGGGAAACGACTTTATTTGTACTCTACTTTGTCGGCCGCCATCCTTTGGTACACCAAGAAGGCGGCCACATACACGACTTTCATAATGGCCGCTTCCTAATTTGCATATGTGATTTCCCGTTTCGGTAGTTTATCCACATGTAAAGAAAATATGAACATTGCCATGTGAAAGAGCATGTCGACATTAGTGAACTTGTGAAAGTTGAGTGCTGTAGCTTAAAAAGCAATGAAGTTACAGCCAGTTGAACTTAGAGAGATTTGTATGAGAAAAATAACGGAGGCCTTTATAGCCTCGCTTTCATGTTTTTTCTGCATTAGAAATGCTCATAGCTCAACAGCAATTTTCCACATTCCTCTAAAACTCAAAATAATTACTAGTTTTAATGTGATCTTTTACGTGGTAGCATTGGTTTCCCCTCTACTGATTAATCTTCCAAATTATGCAAATTAGGAAGCGGCCATTTTGAAAGTCTTGTATACTAATTACACTTAATTTGTTGAATATTGTTTGCTCAACAGCTCGGTTACGAAGTACTCTATTGCTCCAAAATTTCGGTGATTTATTTATTTTTGCCTGCTCTCTACACAAGATCTAAAATATTTTATAAATAGTTTAAGGCAACTTTTTTGCGTGACGTCATGAAATCGATCCACTGGCGTGACATTTTCTGGTTGTTCATTTCAGGACCAAGCTTGCGGATGGTATTGTGACCGTGAATGGGATCGAGAGGAACCTGCGTCAGTTCAGAAAGATGTCATGTTACATCATGCAAGATGACGTACTGCTGCCACACCTTACCGTCATGGAGTCTATGATGGTAAGATCATCACAATTAGTAGGGGTGGTGCTGGAAATCTCTGGTAACTTCATCATCTTTATTGTTTAAACACGGAAATTCTAACAGCTTCACGCTGACTTCCATAGATGCCGTGTAATTAGGCAATACAATAAATTAAATCTAGACTAAAAATATTAAAAATACTCAAAAAGAAAACTCTAAGAATATAAACCCCTAAATGCTAAATACTAATCCAAATTATATTATAATAGAAATACTAAGCCTTTATAATTAATTATTTGAACTACTAGCTAATGAAAGCTACGTGTATTTATTCACCATCAAGTAGAGTTCTTTCTTAAAGTGCACCTAACCCCTTTTGCAATTTTTATACATATGAAACTTTGAAAGGTTTTGAGTACTTCTGCGAAGAAATGTGTGGCTTACAGAGAATATTCTATGTTCTAGGCTTGTTTGAATTGGTGAAAATTTGACCTTTCCTGACCCATGACCGCGTAAGAAAAAGCCTGGGTCGATTCTGGATCTTACGTCACCTCATTAATGCATTATTCTCCATGGCGCCTTTCTACCACAACAACATCGATATATAGAGAATTTATACGGTCTGTGAGTTGTTAGCAAAGAAAACAGTTATTTTAGACAAAATGCTAAATATTTATTCAACTTATTGCAAAGACGAATGAATTAGATGACGTTAGATCCAGAATCGACCCAGGCTTTTTCTTACGCGGTCATGGGTCAGGAAAGGTCACATTTTCACCATTTTAAACAAGCCTAGAACATAAAGTATTCTTTGTAAGCCAAAAATTTCTTCGCAGAAGTACTCAAAACCTTTCAAAGAGTCATATGTATAAAAATCGCAAAAGGGGTTAGTTGCACTTTAAAGGAAACAAGAGATTTCATTTCGCGTAATGAATCAAGCGTGTCTAATGCCAAATGGCATACTCACTAATTCATTCCACTGATTGCCCCACCATCTGGATGAGGACGGTTAATGTTATTAAGGAGGGTGGACTGTTACACAACCATTCAAGTCACTGCTATTGGCTTTTTTCACTACATTTAAAGGATCTAAAACCCAGATAATGTCTAATGCAGTTATGTGCCCCTGCACATGCAGTATGTCGCCTTCCGGTTAGCTCGGCATATAAGACGTCCCAGGTCGAAGATTCCGGCGATATCCGGTCAGAGCAGCATTCCTGAGGAGGAAGGCCGATGGGGAGGGATGATAACGTTTACCCATACAATCCTCTCCTCTCAGTCTTACAAGAAAGACTGTCACGAGTTAACGATATTAAAAAAGGGTTCTGTTGCCTTTATCCTAATTTAATGTTGGATAGAATCTACGGAAGAAGAAAATCTAAAAATCAAATTTTGCCTTTGCTGCAAGCCAGACATTATTTTGTTTATAGTACAAACCAGACAAGTAACACGAAACTTTATACCATCTCTCGAGTGACACTTAATGTTAATTGGCACCCTGTTAATGTTTGAAAATGATTTCCATTTCTTTTATGTCCAGGTGTCTGCCAACCTGCACTTGAAAGAAAGCATGCCCTATGAAGACAAGGAAAGAGTAGTAAGTAGAACTGTACACATTAGGGTCGCGGTACTTGACGTTCAACAGTTCGAACAGCTTTCAAGTGCATTGCGACTTGAATACTTCCTACTGTAATAATCTCATCAATTTCCACATGATCGAATTTTGATCGGCTTGAAATAAAGCGGAGTCTGGGTTGTACTTTAGGTGAAGACGAGTTTCCTCGTCGCCTTCTTGTGAAGGAGGAAGTTCGCCTGCAATAAGTTTAAGGATAGAGCAAAGTGTCAGTCCGAAGTTAAGCTCCGCCCATTTACAAAAACATACTTTTGTCACCTGAAGGTTGTTTACTTATACTCGCTGTCGATTCCTTAATTGTTTTCCAGATCAAGGAGATACTTGTGAATCTCGGTCTCCTTGAGACTGCAGACACGCGGCTGAGTGAGGTTTCAGGAGGACAGAGAAAACGAGTGGCTATTGCACTGGAGCTCGTCAACAATCCTCCTCTGATCTTCCTGGACGAGCCAACGAGGTAAGGGCATGGGTACCAGAGGTGATTACTCGCCCCAGGCCTAAACATGTGCCTATCACGGCACAGAAAAGAATCAACTAGTGTTCTTTGTCCCGCGCATTTACCATAACAACTCTATTTAGCCCTCTCTGTATTAAGCCCACCCCCTCTGAAAGGCCTGAAAAGAAACAAGGGCTTACATTCTATACTCCGATGTAGTGTGTTTCCCAACCACTTTTAAAAATTGAAAATCTTACTTACTTGTGTCCGTCAATGTGTTCCACAGTGGTTTGGACAGTTCCTCTGCGTACCAGTGCATTAGTCTGATGAGGACACTCGCTCACGGTGGCAGGACAATCGTGTGTACAATCCACCAACCCAGTGCTAAGTTATTCGAAATGTTTGATAAGGTAATTAACATCGATTCACAGTTCCATAGCCGCGAAATTAGCTCCTCCCCTCTTGGTTACTGTTGCTATGTCTCCACTTAGTTACTGTTGATATGTCTCCTCTTAGTTACTGTTGATATGTCTCCTCTTAGTTACTGTTGCTATGTCTCCACTTAGTTACTGTTGCTATGTCTCCACTTAGTTACTGTTGCTATGTCTCCTCTTAGTTACTGTTGCTATGTCTCCACTTGGTTACTGTTGTTATGTCTCCTCTTGGTTACTGTTGCTATGTCTCCTCTTGGTTACTGTTGCTATGTCTCCACTTAGTTACTGTTGCTATGTCCCCAGTAGTTACTGTCGCTATGTTTCACAAGCCGTAAACTTTAACCCGAAGAAATTCAAAACAAACATGGCAAAATATACTGAGTCGAAAAACAGAGTCTTCCTAACATTGTAAATGATTTATCGATATCCTATCTTTTGCTGAATTTCTTAAATCTTTGCGTTTTCAATCTCCTGACGAGGTTGTGGGACAATATGGCGGCGGTATTTCCCCGGGGGAGCATATTGCCGAGTTCTGATTGGTCTGAAATGTATTTGATTGACAGGTGTGAAACTATCAATTTGCATGCCATTCTTTAAGAACGTGCTATATTACGTACTAGTTCACGTGTTAAGGGTGGCTTCCCCACTCTTGTTTATGATGTACTATTAATAGAGCCTCCCCCGGGAGAATGACATGATACACGGTAACAATCAAACCTTGTTCGTTGCAGATGTACGTCTTGACCGAAGGTAACTGTTTGTTCCAAGGCCCAGTGGACCAGCTTGTACCATACATGTCCCATGAGGGTTTCGAGTGTCCTAAGTACCACAATCCAGCTGATTTCAGTAAGTTGTAAGGAGAGATGGGGATAGTTTTTAAGTTCCGAAATTTTATTGTTGTACATTCAACAATCAACATGCGAGTCGAGTGTTGTGTGTCGAAAACAGTCAATGTAGAGAGGTGGGGTAAGGAGTAAAAGCACGCCAACACCAGCTGTAAGCTGTCATAGTAATCAGCCTGTTATAACAAATATAAGATTATTATTATTATTATTAACTCTCGCCTTCCGGAAACGCCGTTAGTGTGGATTCTCGCTGTTACGGATTTACCGTTTTTGTATCAGTGACAACTTCAAAGACTTCAAAGACGTCCGGGTTCATTGTCTAGTTCTCTAATTTTGAGTTCTTACCGCTCTTTCGACCGACCGACCGACCGACCGACCGACGGACCGACAGACAATTGCAGCAACGTTGTACTAAAATATATACATATCATCTGTAAGTACAAATCATATTCAATGCCAATAAAATATACATGACATTACGGGATGTCTTCAAAAATATGTTTCAATAGGCCTGACCTGAAGAATGCATTTCAGACGTGATCGCACAATAGGAAATATATCTATAATATATATTTGTATCTAGATTAAATACCTAGTGTATGCCAATTAATATATATTTTGCAATGTGCAAATGATGATAATGTGCAAATGATGCAATGTGATAATCATTACTTTGACTTCGAGATCGTGTTGCTGTATTATATGTGACCTGGCAGGCAAAATGTATCAAGCGTCACTACTCAAGCATGTTAAGGCCTGATTCATGGATCAAATTTCGGGTAAAACTGTTTTCCTTATTTGAGCACAGCCGAATACAGTACGTCAACCAAATTTCTCACGATAATAGATATCGTCATTCTCGACTCCCTTAAAGGGGCTGTGTCATGGTACTACGCATGTATGGAGTCAGTGTACGATTTGGTGGCTGTTAATTGATTATAAACAGTTAAAATCTCCTCCTTCAATGCTTGATTGAAAGTATTTTCATTATTTTACTTGAATACTGTATATTTACGCAGTTTAAAAGTTATTTTTGAATATTTGCTTTGATTTTTACCATCCCACATGTGCGCGAGGTTCGTCAGTTCATATGAGAAGAACTATTTCAAATACGAATTGGAGTCTTTTATCAGGGGTTCCAAATATTGAGAAACAAATGAAACCCGAGGGGCGCTTCTTTTCAAACTTCATTAATAATAATAATAATAAAGTCTTTATTTAAAGAGGGTAGCAGTAAATAGCAAAGCTAACAAACTTGTGGCCCTCGATAACTGACAATACAAACTAGTTATATAAAAAGCTAAATTACAAAACTATATATAAGATAAAAACGAGATAAATACACAACTTTATTAAAATATTATTATACTATATATATATATATACTTTGTACAATACCTTAAAATATTAATAATAAAATAGAAAATGACAGACTGCCAACTATACAATAAAATGATTTAGAGATTGTTGCTGCCTAAAAACATAACTCCATATAGAACTCTTAAAGGAACTGATAGATTCTTTCTGTCTTAACGATAGTGGTAGACGGTTCCAAAGCTGGCATGTTGTAACATTAAAAGTCCTTCCTCCCTCAGTCTGTCTATTAAATCTAGGACTTACTAAGTTAAAATTAGAGTATCTTGTATGTCGCTCATGTAAATCACTGTTCAATTTGAGTAGATTTGTCAGATATAAAGGCACCTCACCCTACAGCCTTTTAAATGCGATAAGACACTTAGTTAAGTTAGCGTCCTCATAAAAAGGTAGCCACTTCAGCTGGTTAAAAAACGCATCAGAAGGTGCTTGATGATCAGCATTGAGGATCACCCTCGCGGCTCGCTTTTGTAACTTCAGCACTCTGCCTAAACTTACTTTATCATAACTTATCCAGATAACATTTACATAATTCATTATAGGCCTTATCAAACTATTATAGAATAGAGCGATTTTCATTTGAGTGTAGTGAAACCAAACGCAAATTACTCACAGCCAGCCAATCATAGCAGCGAGTAATCACAAGTAACTCATAAATGGCTTCTCTGTGAGCCAATGACAAACCAAAGCAAAACCAAAAGCAGTTTGCGTTTGGTTTTACTTTGGATTCTGATTGGTTGGTTTACTTTCTCAGCCAATAGGAGAGCTTAGTAAACGCAAAACCAAAACACTTCCGACACTCAATTGAAATCCGCTCTAAGATTCTCTGTTTGTAAGGTAAACAGCTTCTAATTTTCCTTAATTAAGATACCTATACGTTGCGAGAGTTTCTTACAAAGTTTATCGATATGCGGTAAAAAGGAAAGTTCCTCATAAATTTCAAGGCCTAAAAGCTTGGCACTGGACACATTGGAGAGCTTGCTTCCAATAACCGTAACAGCTGGTACACAGTCCATTTTAGAGGAGAGGCGCTTTCCTGTGACTAGCAATCAATTATTGTTTACCGTTTGACTGTTGTATATAATTATTCAATAGATGGCTTATTATTCTTTTTTGATAGCAGTGATTTCAACTAGCATACCAGTAGTGTAGCGGTCAAGAGTTAGTACAAGCAGTCGGAAGGTTCGAACTCCAGTGGAGGCACACTGTCTTTCTATGTCGTTCTTTACTTATTTACTTCTTCGCTCCTTACTTGTAGTTTATCAGTATGTTGTTCATGAATATGATGATTAAGAGAGATTTATCACTTGGGTTGGAAATCTGATCAAACACTATATATAGTGCGTTTGAAACTGGTGTTTCATTGGATGTCAAGATGTATCCACCTGACGAAGCTTCGAACAAGGGTTTCACCTGGTATCAAGACCCATGCATGTGACCAAATACAGTTCCTCCATTGGATTACTATCTCATGAATTATTAATGAATTTGAGAATCGCTGATAATTACCGTGTCCGGCCTGGACATCTAATGTAATGGTCTCTCACCATGACACAGTCCCTTTAAGTGGTGTGTGTACAGTAAGACGTGTCGCGTGTTCTGTCACGTGACTTAGAACACGAAATCAGTAAATGAAAAACTCGTCCGAGTTTAACAGACACAGTGAGGATGATGAGTGGATGTGATTCAGGTTAAAACATTTTACCAGTATCAGCTTAGAAACGATGACTACAATGTTTCAATAAGGTGAACATAGGTCACGTGACTTTTTGTACCCTTAATATTTCCTTATCTTTATATGATAGTCGTGTTTTCTAAGCGTGGTCTAAAACACTGGTGGAAGAGGAATGTTTTAGCAGGGTTGCTTTCTATTCATGTTATCCTCGCAGCCGCATTTCACTTGAACGATTTTCTCTAATTATGACGTCATCGATCACGTGACACGACATCATTCACTTAAGGAATTTAAGGAAGTGGATATTAATATTGTGGTGTGAATAATATTAGATGTTGTTTAAACTATCGTTCTTGTTAGAAAACATTTTTTAAAGTAAATCTATTTTCCGTTAAGTGAACCAGGCCTTAACATACTTGAGTAGTTCACTTGTAACATCCTTTTATTCCCTAGTTATCGAGGTGGCCTCCGGCGAGTACGGCGATGACGTCGTTCCCAAGCTAATTAAAGCGTGGCGAGTACGTGTGGAGGAATCTCGGCGAAAAAATAGCCTGTCATATAGTGAGGCCAGCGGTAGCATAGGGAAGTCATCAGTGGTGGCCATGCTGCCTGATTGTAACGTCAGCATGAGGACGAGCATGGAGAGCCTGGAACCGATCATACAAGCTGTTAGTCAGACCACCCAGGTGACTGAAGGGGGAGGGGGAGGGGGAGGGGGGAGGGGGAGGGGGAGGGGGAGGGGGAGGGGGAGGGGGAGGGTTGAGGAGTGACCCAAGTCCTTAACTTGTAGTATGTATGGAGCGACGCTCGCTTTCTTGCAAGGAAAGACCAAATAACTACTCAGTTCCGCAGAGTATACTTAAGGAGTACTTAAGAAATATTTTGATGATGAATGGCATAGATTGCAGTGAAAGAAACCTACTCATGGTTTCTCCGTCGGGAACCTTTCTCAAGCCTAAACAAGACGACGATAATCATGTAACATTCAGCAAACTAAAGTTATTCTTATTTCAAAACGTAAGAGTTTTGAGAATTCAAAGACAAGCAAACTAAAGCAGTGGTTTAAATAGGCCTTTTGCAGAAAACAGTCACATGCTGATGTATATCACTTCAATAACCAATGAATTGCGCTCGTGATATTTACTGGATGGCGCTGGACTGGACTTCAAAACGCTATTTTAGAAAGATCGACAATCGATTGGAGCTGGAAAAATAGCATTTGAAAACAGGTTTTGCTAATAACATTACCAATTTCGTACAAGTGCCTTTAAATATAAATGAAGTCAGATTTTGTTATAATACAGTACAATCACGTGATTGCATTCCTGCAAAGGCCCATTATTTTCTACCTTATTTCTATGTATGTTAATATCGTATGTCTGTATTTTTTTCCCAGTTCGTGGTGTTGTTCAAGCGAGGCGTTCAGTCCATTTTACGTGACCGCGTGTTTACACACCTCAGGGCGGTTTCCATAGCAGCGTTCGGGCTCCTGATTGGCTTATTGTACATGGGCATCGGTAACGATGGCAACAAGGTGTTCAACAACACTGGCTGCTTGTTCTTCTCTCTTCTCTTCCTCATGTTCACGTCCCTCATGCCCACTGTGCTCACGTGTAAGTATGTTACGACTCACGTGATTATTTAACTTGACCACGTGTCAGTGGTGTGGCACACCGCGGCAAAAGGTTATGCTCCGCTGGCCGAAAGAACGAAGGCTCTGGTTTCAAATGAACGTTACTTGTTTAGTAAATAATTAACTTTGTAAACTCACAGTGAATTGCAAATTAAGAAAACTTCAACCTGTCAAAGTCTTAGGCTTAGCTTTTAAATAGTTTTCTTGTTTTTCGCGAAACATTTCATGTAAATACGCGTACGTACGTAAAACTAAAAACACTGGTGATGGCCTCTTTTCTTTTAGTTTCGGCGGGAAACTGGGGCGGACGCGCGCGCTGGGCTCGTCAAAACGCATGCGCGTGACGTTTTGCCGCGGTGCAGACACATGCAAACCACATGTCGGTCACGTGACTGAAGGTATCTGTCACGTGTAAGTCACGTGCCAGCCGTGTAGACAGGAATATGTATAGCAACGCGTTTGAATCATTTATCCGTCGTTTCGTTGACTGTTAGTTCCTATGGAGAAACTCGTGTTCATCAGAGAACATCTGAACAACTGGTACAGTCTCAAGTCTTACTACCTCGCCAAAACCATGGCCGATGTTCCATTCCAGGTAATCTAAACTTTTACAATACAGGGCTCGAAATTAAACAAGTGCTAAGTTCGCCTAAAAACAGAATCCAGCGGTCTTACAACAAAAAGCTGCGCCCGCGATATATTTTAAAGAGACCGCTTTATTATTGAATCTTTGAAAGTTTTTGAATACTTCTGCGAATAAAGTTTTGGCTTACAGAGAATATAATGTACTGAATGCAAGGACCAATTCGGACGAAGTGCAGGAACCGGATCACCTTGGATGGGATCTAATCAACAAAAATATACGAATATCAAGACAAGATGAAAGGCTGATTGTACGGTACTGGGAATATATATAATTACTACCGATATTTCGGTTGGCCCTCAGGGTACACAAGTAAAAATTAAGTAAGTTAAAATTTGACCTTTCCTGACCCATGACCGCGTAAGAAAAAGCCTGGGTCGATTCTTGATTCTACGTCACCTCATTAATGCATTATTCTCCATGGCCCCTTTTGATATATACATAATTTATACAGTCTGCGAGTTGTTAGTGAAGAAAACAGTTATTTTAGACAAAATGCTAAATATTTATTCAGCTTAGGGACCATTCATTTTTTAGAAGGGGGGGAGGGCCGGAGGAATCCCTATAAGCAGTAATGTAAAATCTTTCAGCCCCCCTATTTTTTTGCATAGAAAAAGTGACCCTCCCCTCGGTAGTTGGTGATTTTTTTTGTGACCCCCCCCCCCCCTCCCCATCCCTTATGAACTTCCCCTCAACAAGCAGCTAGTTACTGTTGCATTAGTTACAAGGTATTTTGACTCCTAAGTACATTGTGTAAAATCCTCTTGAGAGGAAATTTATGGCAGCCGCAAACAACCACTGGACTTTGAGAGTAGTATTTTGAGTACAAAATGATACATTAAAGCTATGAGCTAGAGGGCAGACGTGTCTGTTTACAGGTGCCAACCAGTTAACAGGGCTCGAAATTGCGCCCGATACAGGCGTAAATATGCCTAGATTTTTACATTTTACGCCTAACGTTTTCCACTACGCCTAAATTTTGGAGAATTACGCCTAAAAATTTTAAGCTGGGCGTAAAATTACGCCTCCTTTTTTTTCTTAATTTCGAGCCCTGGTTAAACGTTTTATGTCAGCTAAATACTGGTAGAGCAAGTTAGTAAAAATGTCTTGACCCCCCCTCTATGTAGTGTGAAAAATACGATGACCCCCCCTTTTTGACTGAGTAAATATTTAATGGCCCTCCCCTGGATTCCTCCGGCCCTCCCCCCCTTCTAAAAAATGAATGGTCCCTTATTGCAAAGTCGAATGAATTAGATGACGTAAGATCCAGAATCGACCCAAGCTTTTTCTTAACGGGCATGGGTCAGGAAAGGTAAACTTTTCACCATTTCAAACAAGCATTTCTTCGCAGAAGTACTCAAAACCTTTCAAAGATTCATAGGTATAAAAATTGCAAAAGGGGTTAGGTGCACTTTAAAGGGGAATCAAAAATGGGAAAATGAAGGTCAATGGTGCATGATTTTACTGGAAAATTATAAAATCCCAATGAAGCATAACACACAAGACTATTAGGCATTTCTTTCATTTATTTAGGCAAAAACTAGTCGCCAAATGCCAATTTTCGACTGCCGTTAAAGTTTTACTCGTAAGTGATAGTAATTTGGTCGCATTTGCAACCGTACTGGTCGCCATTTCGAGCCTGCAAAACCTTATTTACAGGCCGTTAGTTTTTCTTGGAAACAGCATTTTGCATAACGTCTCTTTAGTCTTGGTCAAACGGTTTCAAAACCGGTACAACATCGGTACGTTTCAGGTTGAAACCGGATGTTGAAATCCTTTGACCTTTCATTGAAACCATCAGATGTTGAATAGAATTTGAATACGTTTAAATCTCTCCAACATTTAGTTAATCTGTTGTTCTCGTAAATGTTTAATCACTGATGTCGAAACCGTTTGCGTTTAGCGACCACTTCATTCAACAGGCATGCGCACATATGGCGACAGGGTGGTCTGGTTTTCATTCCTAGGTCTCTCGCAGTGAATAACAATCTCGTACCCAGATCCCATTTACTGAATAACGTGACGCGCGTAAACTAGGGACGACTGCAGCGTATACAAACTTTCAAAATTTAGCTAGTACCTTCATGTTTTCTGCGAATAATACGATTTTTGCTGGAAATAGAAGATTCTAATACTCACACGATTTCCTCCAGAAACTGAGAAACAACATATATGTTTTGAACAATGAAGTTTTTTGGGCCACTGGGATAAAGTTGCCTTCAAACACGAAATATTTACCGTGTTTTCGGGGCCATCCCTTCATGTAGGACGACACGAATTGCTACGAAATTGTATTGTATTGTATTGTGTTGCGTTCTATTGTTGTATTGAATTGTATTCTATTGTATTTTTGGTAAAAATTCGTGTCGTCATACATAAAGGGATTGCCGTTTTCGGTAAAACTCCCGCCGATTTACGCATCACGTCGCGCATGCGCCCTAGTTGTTCAGCCCTGCCGAATCGATGTTTAAATTGTTTGATACCCATAGACCCTATGCATACGTCCTGGTGACTTGCATGTCAACGAGGCTGGTAGGTCCTCTGGAATGTTGTAATTGAAGCGCCCACGGAGATGTGTGAAATGTTCAGTGAAACAATGCCGTTAATTTGCTATGCTAAATGCTTTCGACATCCTTGAACACGATGCAACAATGTTGAACCGATGTTCAACCCGCTTGACCAAGGCGTTAGGAACATAAATATATAGTAGTTGTTGTTACTCGTATATGAACGATGTGCATTTTACTTATTTTAATGAAGATTCCCACGTAACGTGAAATAACGTGGAAAACGTTTGAGTAACAACAATAAATTATTTGTTCAGTTATACTCAATTTACAATAAGTATGTAACAGTAATAAGTAATGTAATACAAGTGAGTGTTAGGTGCTTTGGAAAACCTATTCGAGTCAGGCACCCTAGGGAAACAGTTATTAAAATATTTGATTTGGGCTGTGTGCGATGATACTGTGTAATAAAATCTATTTTTAATAAGTGCGTGTTCACGCGCCAATAATCCGATGGCGCAAAAATATTTTGCCGCCTTGAGATTGTCGCGTGCTCGCGCACTTCTCAGCTGCTTCCGGTTACTAAAAATGTTTTATTAGACATTATCGCACACGCGCGCGTATTGGAGATTCCCTCTCTTACTTATGCTCTCTTGAATCAGAAGAAAAACTAATAACAATTGATTGATGTTCTGTTTTGCCATTAATGCGGAAAAAAAACGAGAACAGCAGCAGATATAATTATTGGTAAATCCCTGGCATGCTATTACATGCTTGTGTAATAAGTTATATTAATTAGTTATATATTAATTATATTAATAAGTAATTAGTTATATTAATAAACAGGCCGGCGAAACGCGCGCTTTCATTGGTCGATAGCAGTGATCTGTTGGAGTATAGGTACACGAATGACGTCACAAGGGACCACATCTGTGACAAGAGTTTGTTGGTATCTCTCCCTTGCTTCGACAGTAATCCTGTACCGCTCGAGACCTGTATTCTGATTGCACCCTTCGTACTGCACGTCCTAAGGGTTAGGGTGTTTTGTATGGTTGGGTAAGCCAATGGTGTCGCTCGTTTCGAGCGGTACAGCTAGATGGCCTGCTGGTTCTCTGGTTTTCCTCTCTCCTAAAACAACCTAAATTCCAAGTCGATCTCGGAAAGCACGTATACAACGAGCTACTTGAAGCTCCTAGTGCTGTGTGGGTAAATTATACGATGACAGCTCTGCATAATGTGCGCATGTCCAGTCAGCGGTAGAAATCGCGGGAGCAGTTCTAAATGGTTCTTCAAACTCGACACATCGAAATAAAGACCGGAGGTTAAGGGGAAGTTTAGGCATCAAGCCAGTTAAAAATTATTAAAAATTAAACTTGTATTTTTCCAAATTTCGAGTGAAAATGCAACCAAAATTATTCGCGCGAGCGTGATTTCCCGGTGAAATTCACACAAGTGCAAGCGTTTTGCAGACCTGTCGTATACGATGTTGTTGGGAAGTTCGCTAATTATTGTATAAAACAATTAGATTGCATTTTTCCGTGGGTCTGCCTTATAAATGCACAGATGACGTCACAACGTGACATCACTTACGCCACGAGACGCAGTCAGCAAAATGACATCATTTGTTAAACCGAATACGGTCCAGTAAAACTACGCTTTATGGTTTTCGTGATTATGGTCAACCCCTGTGCGTGAAATAATACACACAAATGCATATATTTCGCCTTTCCTGTTCTTCCAGATCCTGCTTCCTTTCGTCTACTGCACGATAATCTACTTCATGACAGAACAGCCTAAGGAGGGTTTACGATACACTCAGTTTGTGGTCATCACGGTACTGACGTGCCTCGTGGCGCAGTCCATCGGGTTACTCATCGGCACTGTCGCGCCTAGTCTACCGGTACGTATACGCCGCGAGGAAGCAGCAATTAAGTGTACCAGGAGCCCATTACCAGGAGAGTCCATCTCCCATGCTAGGTCTGCGAGTCGGCGTATGACCGGATTGAGCTTTATTTAGAACAGATCTGACGGGAGTTCACGTGCCCAGAACAATGCAGCGCTAGTAAAATCACCTCAAAGAACAATAGATCATTCTTAATCTCGATAATTACGGCAAGCATGCACGATCGCAGCAGAGTCAGAAGGCAGTTACCCGGGAAACATGTTCTAAAAATAGCTCAAACCGGTCATACGCTGACTCACGGGTATAGAAAATATGGACGCTCCTGTGTGCGGTGTTTTTTTGCTTGGAAGTGTGTGTTGAATTAGTGCTCACCCAACTGTACAACACTTGTTTGGGAGTTGAGAACTTCTTTGAATATTTAATACTACGCTTTCTGCTCTTGAAGTAATAGCTGTGCTTTCATATATATATATATAGTAAGCCTCTGATAAGCCTCTGGCTTGGGAGACCCGGTAACGGCTTCCTGTATCACAGTCATGTTTTCAGTTATTTTGGCGATACAACTTATTTTGGCCGAGAAATTCGAAGCAAAAGTGTAAATCAGGACGAAATCTGTATCAGATTTACAGATCACTTATCCGGCGCTCAGTGATTTCCTTTGTTTTTCCTTCATGAATTATTAATGAGTTTGATAATACTTATCGACTGTCTCTCTCCTCTTGACTGTCAAGTCAGTACTGAACTTGTGCGGAAACTGACGGTATCCCCACTCAACTTGAAGCGAACATCGTCAGCAATAAACTTGCAAATTAATTGTTCATTACAAAGCTCGGAAACATTTCATTTGGTTTAATGGCCTTTTGCAGGAAACAGGCACGTGTTCATATATCACTTCAATAACGAATGAATTAAGCTCGTGTCCCATAGACTATATCGCAGCTCCGCCGTCGCAGTGCACTCTGGTATGGATATCTCAGTTTCCATTGTTAAATCCAAGATGGCCGCCCAACAACAACAATGGAAAACTGAGATATCCATCCCAGAGTGCACTGCGACGGCGGAGTTGCGATATAGTCTATATTGATGGCAAACAGTCACGGCTTCAAAAAAAACAATTTCAGTAGAAAGATCGACAATCGATTGTAGGTAGAAAATAGCATTTACAGGTTTAGCTAACAACACTACCTATCTCGTACAAGTGCCTTTAAATATGTGAACTAAGATCTTTTGCCACCCAGTACAACCACGTGACTGTATCGTGCAAAAGACCATTATATCTTACGCTATCCAATTCTCCTTCAACAGACTGCTGTCTACGTGGCGCCAGTGACTGGCATTCCTGTACTTCTGTTTAGCGGATTCTTTGTGAACTATGATACCATTCCGAACTACATGCAGTGGCTCACGTACGTTTCATATGCAAGATATAGTTGGGAGGGTACAGTGCTCTCTATATATGGCAATAACAGAGGACCCTTAGACTGCAAGCAAGAGCGCTGTATATTTAGGAACAGCGAAGATGTGCTTGAGGCAATGGACGTCGAGGAAAGTGCTCTATATGTAGAAGGGGCGAAAATATACTTCGACTGCTTTGTACTATCACTATTCTTTGTTGCTCTGAGATTAGCAGCTTATTTTGTTTTAAGATACAAAGTCAAATCCTGCCATTGAAGATTCAGGGACTTGAATAACTGGGGTACAATTTGCCCTGTGCTCGAAAACCACCGGCCGGAATAAGTGCCTCGAGGGCCATTTTCGCGAGGGTCTTTCTGTGATAGACCACACGAGCTGGGCTCAGCGCGGGGGTCTTCTGGATGTATGTGTGCAACTCGGCAAATTTGGGCCAACAAATGTGAGATCTTGGATAGTCCCTCACAGGAAATGTATACTATCTTCTCTATAAGTAAATGAAGCGAGCTCCGTGTGCAGATATGGCAGCACTTTTGCCTTTGACAGCTGCCAGTCATCTTTTCGTGGTCTGGCAGGATGGCGTCACACATGAATGAGCATGATGGGACTGTGTGTACTCTCTATCAATTCCAAACCAGCCCATCCCCCTCTGGCATACGTGGGGCATTTGACAACTCAGTCTGTCCCGGGGGTGGGGCATTTGCAATCAAAGCAAAGTTGGGCGGGGGGATTTTAGCGAATTTTACATCCGTATTTATGATGAAAGATTTGCACTTGTTCCAAAGCCCCACGATGAGGCATTTGCAAAGTTCTGATTCAAAAATGTCAAATGCCCCACAAATGCCGGGGTGGGGTTTGGAATTGATATACATAACTGCAGAAAAGGACCCGGTTGTGGATAGCGCTAAATCTGTAATTATAAACTATACAGTTTAACCTCGGGTTAGCGATTTAACCCCGGGGCAGCGATTTAACCCGGAGTAGCGCTTGGCTTCGAACAACCGTACTCGGCACTTTATAGCTATTATGAATATCTCTTGGAATTTTAATTTTGAAATCTGGAGTCTTTACGAAGGCTAAACGTTTTTGAACTCTTCTCGATTTGAAAAAACAAACTAATAGCACCAGTGTCATTTTTCACTTGAAAAACCCATTGCGGTGGCCTGGGGTGGAATCACGAATCTTTGCCAAAATTTAAGAGATCGGAGCTTTTGACAAAAGTTCCTCCTCCTAGACTATTTGTTGGGAATAGCACGAAAACAGGTAAATAGGCTTTATGCGTGATGTCATGCTTTTGTGATCACCACCAAGCCTCAATTTTGTGTTGAGAAAATGTTGTGCCAAAGAGAGGCTTGGTGGTGAACACAAAAGCGTGACGTCATCATACACAATGCCTATTTACCATCCTGGACCTACCGACCTCGTTGTCATGATTCGACCCCATGCCGGGTGCGATCACCAACTCCGTGATTTATTATTATTATTATTTGGGGGGGGGGGGGGGGGGGGGGAGGGTGGGTTCGTGATATAAACGCTTTTTAAATCTTACCGTGAACGGGTTTGCACTCCATTTCCTTCAGGTCTACTAGTCTGTTTCACTTCGTCAGGAATATTTTATATAACTATAAGGTTAATAGCCCTCGTTACTTTGGCTGTTTTAAAAACAGTTTTTAAATTGTGGATTTCGCGTCGTGTGTATTTTGGGTTGTGTGAAAAAAGGGCTGTAATGTTACGACAGTCTGACAAAACATTATATGGAATGACGTGAATGGGTGTTTGATTATGGAATTAAATTCACTTATGTTGAAACATTATAAAAGTTCTTCTAATCGGAATCAATTGGTTGGTTGATTAATTGACGTGGTACCGAGGAAAGGGCATGTTGATTTTCAATTATTTCAAAGTTCCTGAGGCTATTAAAATGTAAATTGCTGAAGAATCGTAAACTATTTTTAAACTTTCTAGATGCTTGTTATAAACGACATTTGTAAAAAATATATACACGAATTGAATTATTATAAATCTGCGCTGTGCGGAGGTAAATATTAATAACAAAATTTAACGTATTAAAAATTGCACAAAATCGGGAGTAAAGATGTGTTATCTTGGTCATAACTAAACTGCATAGGCCATAGACTATAAAACAGTCCCATGCGTTGAATAGAAAAAGATGAATCTTAGACGTTTGCGTCACAAATGGTATAAACAACGAAACTTATTGGGAATTCCTCGACCGATGCTCGTTTATTCCTTTAAAGAACCAGTCCAAAAGGTAATCACGAATCAATGCTACTAGAACAATCTACAAACCAGCATCATTTAATAAATACCTTTCTGATTCAGTCATATCACTCATTTGTGTACGGGCGGAGTCTGAATTGAGCTATATCATAAAACGTCTGATAAAAAGCCTCTAGTCTATCGGAAGTACGGATCACTCAATATCTAAAACAGCCATGCCTTGACCGTACAGCACAAACAACTTCTTCGATGGTGATTCTGATGAACTCTACCATCCATATGGAGGTCGAAGAATAATTGTTTTAAAGGGAACCTCGGCTGAAAAACAATGTTTGTTATGGATGCCAAAGTCTGCTGTTGTGTTTGTCTCCAGTAAATTGTATACTAGAAGTCATTTATGCACCGATATTCCTGTCGATAAAACTCATTTGAATTTCCTGCGCGCCGCCATCTTGGATTTTATGACGTCACAGTGTTGCCCTAAATGCTTTTAGTATAATTTCATCAGTGAATATAGAGATTCCCGTGCTCTGATTGGTCGAGAATTACGTCATATGTCGCTATATTCACCTGCCTATATTCAAAGCATTTACCAAAATGGCCGCTCGCATATTTACCGATGTTTCTCACGAAGAAATAAATAATATGAAAGAAAAAGCTTTTCCAAAACCCACCAAAGAAGCAACTAAATAAGTATGGCTAAACTTGAAGCTCTTTTTTTTAATCCATAAGCCTTCACAAACAAAGTTTACTTACGAGTTTCGGGTTGAGTTTATTCGGCCCTCGTGTCTTCATGAATAACAAACTTTCACAAGGATATAACGTCTACTTAGAGCAATAAATAACACAACAAGACCTTTTCCTAAAACATTGGTTACGGTTCGACTCAAAAAGAGTGTACTTACTTGAGTTATTTTCCTCGTGGTTCTTCATAGAAAAACAACAAGTTCTAGTTTCATTCAGGGAGCCGGTTGCTGTTAGTGTTATGGTTTATGCTCTTCTCTCGCCGCTCTCGTTGTGTTTTCAAGCTTTATCTCATACCGCAATCATTTGTCTCTTGATTTACCATTGTCTTTGATTCTGTAGTTCGTAGTTTCCAGGAAATTTGTCCTTTGAAGTGAACTCATGAAAGCGATTCCTTTTTATAAATTTTCACTCGCCGTGTAGTGGCAGACTTTCAGTTTTGCCCATTTCCACTCATTTTCGCCTCATTTCCTCTCTTTGTAACACGATACGAGGTCTCAAAAGTGAAGATTACTGCTTCAACTTGAATTCTAGTGTGCATTTGGCCTTTTCTTTTGTATTTCTATACTTTCAGAAAATCCATTCTTGTAATCCCTGCCAATCTCGTGTTAAGTCGGTTTGTGCAATGAACCGTATAGCGGCACGTGATTATGCAAATGTTTGTCACAAAACTATCTTGTCACGCGCGCTTGTTAAACTTATAAAAGGTCGTTAGTCAGACTATTATTATATTGTCTAGTTTAAATTTCTCTGATATTCACTGATGAAATTATACTAAAACAATTATTCACTTCAGTCTCAGTGACTATTGGTGAATATTTACCAATAGTCACTTCGACTTCAGTGAATAATTGTTAATTAGTCGCACTGTTGAATGGATGACGTCACGAAAAGACCGCAAAACAAAGTCAGTCTGAACTGGAACTTATGGCTAAAACAATCGGACTTCCCGTAGGAATTCAGACTTAAGATTTCAATTGGTAGGTGTTTAGTACTTTTACTTTTCAAAGCTGAAGTAAACAGGAAAAGCCTAATTTGATTTAAGGTTTTTTATCGGCGTTTTTTAACGGCAGCTGTATACAACAAACTATTTACAGCTTTAAGCTTTTCATTAACTGAAGATGTTGAAAAATTCGACACGCTCGAAACGCTTAATCTTCGTGGCTATGCATGGATGCAAAAAAAAAAAAAAGTTTCTCTTCCGTCTTTCTGTCAGTGCTTAGTCGGTTATTTTGATGCCAAAAATCGTAAGTATGAAATCAAAATGATTTCTTATACATCCCAGGTAGCCTAAGTTATCAGTGGGAGATTTCTAAAAGCCCAGTACAGGCCGACAAAGTAACTCAAAGTGGTCGGAACCGCGCACTGGATTTGCTCACCTCTGTGGCTCGGGTGGATTCGAGAGAGTTTAACTTTGGCTTTCCATATCCAACTAGCTAAATAATATCGATCTAGAAGAGTGTGCATTACGCTGAATACACTCCTGCGAGACAATCCTAAAGCTCCAATCGGCTCCCGTTGCACTTGGAAACGAAGTGAGCTCTGCAAAAAATAGCCGACTGCTCTTGCTGTTCGACGGTGTCGTGATCAAGAGTTTGCAAGGACACAATGCTAAACGGCATGCCATGAGGAACGCTACAAACATTTCTCTATGGGAACAAATGTCATTCTATCTTTATGGGAAAGTTTACATCGTTTTGACTCGTTGATGATTTGATCCCTGTAAACAGTGTTCACCCAAAGCAACCTGTCCGCAATGTTTTGCTGAAAATACAATGTGAGGGAAACGATTCTTGGAGTTCTTACTGTTGACCGTACACGTTTCTCGTGTCACCATGGAAGGAGCCAGTCAGGTTTGTCCGCGATCTTCTCTTTTTCAAGCAAATCCTGCATGTCTTCATCAAGATGTGCACTCATCTCATCCAATATCACATCCAAAGCCTGTGGGATTGTTAATAAAGTGTCGCAAGTTACCTGTACAGTTTGCCTGTTTGTTCTCCATTAATTTCAGATCATGCGACAGCTCTCTAGAGGTTCAGTACTTTGTTTTCGAATTCTAAATAATTATGCATACCTACTTGGTCTAAACGATGTTGGACCAATATTTTTTTTGTTGGGTGAAATGTTTGATCAAAAACAAACTTTCATCCAACAAACAATATTGGCCCAACTTCGTCCAACATGGAGTGCCAAAGTCTCACATTGTTGGAACCAACAATGTTGGCCTATGTTGTACAAGAATGCTGGAACGTTTAGCCCTGGTTCTACTCAAGGGTAAAGTTGTGTGATCTGGATAAGGGCAACAAACAGGCAAGCTGAACGGGTGTATAGCATAGAGTTATAAATTTCTTTGTACGAGTTTACTTCCCAGTCCAATGTGAATTTATGAACACACGAGGGTGAACAGTTTGTTGTTAGCACAAAAGTAATACGACTTCGAACCAGTCACTTGCTGGAAAATCCAATGCGTCTCTTTCACTTCGACTTAAATTACAAATTACAAGCCTCGTAATTTAAGTCTAAGTGAAAGAGACGCATTGGATTTTCCAGCAAGTGACCACGGCTTCGTAATTAAATATATTCCAGATATGGGGATATTACAGTTTGTTGAAGAGTTTTTCCACAGATACACCTAATGTACTACGTTGGCACACGTACCATGTCTGTAAAGAGTTCCTCGTGATATTCCTTGAGCGCGTGGTTGGAGAGAGATTCCTCCTGTTTATCGTGGACACACATGTACTGCTGTGTCACAACACCACAAATCAAACCTGAAAACAACAACAACACTACAGCTTCACTACCAACAACATTTACATGGTTTAGGCCAAGGGGAAACGGGGGTATGGGGGTATGGGGGTAGGGGGGGGGGGGGGAGGGTAGGGGGTACTCGTGTTTATCACGTATTGTATATGTGCATCAGTACAGGGTCTAGGGTTGAACCTAATTTAGACTTCACCAGGGTTTGTTAAAAAATGTGTAATTCCAGGTTAGAAACGACTAAGAATATCAATCAGGGTGGAAATCTGGTAGTATCGTCGTGTACCGTTGAGATCCGTGGGGAATCACACCTCGCGCGCTCGGAGGGTTGTCGTATCGCTATTATAGTATATATTATACTATAATAGAATATTTTATGAACATACTAATGAAGTTGATATAAATCTGGTAAAAAAACGACTGCAATCAGCGAATTCTCTCGTGGTCTAATGGTTAGGGTTAGTGGTGGTGGTGGGTAAACTATTGCATTGATTCTTAACCGGCCCGAGTTCAAATCCCGGTTCAGGCGGTTAATTTTTTTCATACAGAGGATAACGTATAATCGTTCGGATGGTCGTATAAAATTTCTGAGTCTCAAATTATTCATAGCGAACGTGGGTAACAAAGGGAATTTTATGACGCAGTTGGTTAAACGGTACACGACGATACTACCGGAAATCTGGGTTCTTTTCCAGTTACTTGGAATTCCCTTTTCTCATAAAACCGTCCCCATGCATTATGACTGCATAGTTTTCATACACAGTAGAGCAGATTTCGTATGAGTGGGACAAACTACGGCATGTCCGTAACCGTGCTGTAACCGTGCTGTAACCGTGCTGTAACCGTGCTGTAACCGTGCTGTAACCGTGCTGTAACCGTGCTGTAACCGTGCTGTAACCGTGCTGTAACCGTGCTGTAATTTTGTAATTTGATTGCATCAGCAGGACAAAAACAATGGTAACCGTGCTGTAGTTTGTCCCACTAATACGAAACCTGCTCAAGACTCCCGACAGGCGGTGGTTAACTCGAAAGCTCTGTGCTACTTTAACCACTGTGCACAATCTCATTTTCTTCCTCTACAGTTACCTGTACTTGTAATTTCTTTTTTCTTTTTTACATATATAGTCATCTTTTAAAAATAGTGTCATTTGTAACTTTAAGAAATGTGCAAATAAAGCTAAAGTCCCGTTAACTTGAACACCGGCACTGATCATTGGTACCGGTTTTTCTCATAGATGTGATTACTTTGTTAGCCAACCAAAAATCAAGGCCTTTTCAAGGACAAGGTCTGATTTTCTTTTTGTTGTTGTTGTGTATTTCCACACCAATGAATTACATTCCATTGACAACTACATGACAATTTAGATTATTAAACACACACAAAGCAATAACAGTAACTAGAAAAATATGACGCCTAAACCACATACATTTACATCACATTTCAGAGGGTGGAGGGCATCTAATAGAAACCTAATAGCGATTCCACTATACCTTAGATGATGTTGAAAATTATCGTACTTTAACGAAGCAAAAGTATAGTGCGCTAATAGTACAGTGCGCGGTACCGCTGGTACGCGTCATTACGTTTAAGAAATCACGTGACCATGTTGGAAGCCAAACAAACCTGGTTACAATGGGATGCGGAAGCGTTTTGGGGTCAAGAACGATACGAAAATCCCCTTTTATCTCGCATCGTTTAAAGTGTACGAGTCCTAGGTAGTTATCATTGATTTAAGGTCAAAGTTCATATTAGCACTAGGCAGTTATCATGGATTTAAAGGTCAAAGTTCATATGAGCACTAGCCAGTTATCATGGATTTAAAGGTCAAAGTTCATATTAGCACTAGGTAGTTATCATGAATTTAAAGGTCAAAGTTCATATGAGCACTAGCCAGTTATCATGGATATAAAGGTCAAAGTGCATATGAGCCTTAGCCAGTTATCATGGATTTAAAGGTCAAAGTACATGTGATCCCTAGCCAGTTATCATTGATATAAATGTCAAAGTGCATATGAGACCTAGCCAGTTATCACGGATTTAAAGGTCAAAGTGCATATGAGCCCTAGCAAGTTATCATGGATTTAAAGATCAAAGTACATATGACCCTAGCCAGTTATCATTGAAGGCTAGGACTTATAAGTACTTTAACAACTAATACCCGGTCAGCATGAGGTTAGTCAGTCCAGCATATTTAAATTGGATGCCATTTTTCAAATGGGTATCTGTGAATGAAAATCACATGATATATTTAAAATATGTATTTTGTAGCTGGTTGTTACCATCCATGATTTGCTCCATGTAATCTCTAAAGTACAAGGACAAGTTGTTGCCAGCCAAGTGTGTCAATAGATGCTGTAGACACAGACTGTCCAGGATTCTACCCTCGGCATATTTGCCAATCTGCAGAAAGTAAACACAAGCCCATGATTGGCTGCATGCATGTTTTACCACTTACCGTCTAGCATATTGCTACTAAAGCAGACTGCAACATGCATGCAGTATCATATTGCTACTAAAGCAGACTGCAACATGCATGCAGTATCATATTGCTACTAAAGCAGACTGCAACATGCATGCAGTATCAATAATATTACTTGCATGAAATAGTCACTTACAGTTTGTACATGTAAATAAATGCATGCAATTGTGCCAATTTACATGCATCATTTCCCCCCATTTTTTTCTTCACATATTTTATTTTATATTAAACAAATAAATTACACGAATATTTCTTTTTTTTAACATTACAATATATATATTAAAAGAAAGAAAAATAATAATAATAATAAATACATTCAACACATGTTGGAAAGAAAAACAAAACGGTATACAGAGCAAGACGCTTACTACTAATATAACAGCAGATTAATGATTCAAACTGGTTATGGCGTCATCACTACGTTTAGTAAACAAGAAAGGAAGAAGTTTATTCCATTTATCAAAATGGAAGGTTAATCTATCATTCTCCCTGGCGATAAATAAATCTATGTCATACACAAATTTAATTTTATTACTAAAGGCCGAGAATGTTGGAGGCACTCCCTTGAATTTACATTTATAAACATTTGAATCTCTTTGCTAACAAGATAACGTGGTTTACCAAGTGATAATCATCAGATAAGTTTGTAACTCCTAATATGACCACTTGTTCAGAAAAAGGATTCAAAACAAGATTGTGCTTCCGTAAAAAATGAAATACTGATTGCCAAAGACGCTCAACAAATATACAGTGAAAGAATAGGTGTTTCACACCTCCTGCTAGTATTTCAACTTCAACATTCCAGAAGACCTACCAGCCTCTTTTTCGTGTTGTGACCGCGCAAGTTATGCATAGTATGTATATTACATGTATTTGGCACAACAGGAAGTGGATAAACAACCAGTGGAGCACCCCACAGCAAAACGTCACGTGCATGCACCTTAGATGAGCACGCGTCCACCCAGTTTCCCCCCGAAACTAAAAGAAAACAGACTGAGACAATCACCTCTGTTTCTACTTTTAAGTACGAATGCATATTTACGTGAAATCTTTCGTGAAAAATAAGAAAACTACTTAAAAGATAAGCCTAAGACTTTAACAGGTTGAAGTTTCCTTAATTTGTAATTCACTGTGAGTTTAGTAAGTTATAAAATTGTTTACTAAAAAAGTTTAAGCCCTCAGTAACTTGTATTTGATAAGCAGAGCCTTTTGTTCTTTCGGCCAGCGGAGATACCATTTTGCCGCGGTGTGCCAGTGGAGTTACCTTCTTAGACTGAGTGTTCCGTTGTGAGTTGATAACTTCTCTCCAGGCCTCCACAATAACAGGTTGAGTGAGTTCATCTGTTACCTCATCAACCATCTCATCAACTATGGACTCAAACTTGTATCCGCCTACAGAAACAGTAGCCTACACAACAAAAGATACATTGTAATGTCATGATTTGAATATCTTTTTTTCTTTCAAGTTTTTTTCCTGCTACTGTTAAATACATGAAGATGGAATTGTTGTCAAATATATTTTTATTGATTCTGATCACCCAAATTAACAAGAATTTTTCAATTCAACAATGTATGATTTCTCTCTGATTGTATAACTGGAGAAAATTTGAGACAATTTTGATGAAGAACAGCAAAGATTAAGCCCAAATTAGACCCAAATTAACAATAATTTTTCAATCCAACAATGATTTCTATATATACTGGAGAAAATTGAGACAATTTTGAATGTATGATTTCTATATATACTGGAGAAAATTGAGACAATTTTGATGAAGGACGGCAAAGATTCGAGTGGATGAAAAATACTGCTTTTAAGATAAATTTAGAACAACTTGAAATCAGTTCACTGCTTCTATAATAAGCTTTTGTTATCCACTTGCTCAATCCTCTATTGAAAAAGTTTGAAAAACATAGTAGGACATTCACATGGTATTTCTCTTCGATGTTTGTAGACTGTTTTGTTTTAAAGAAACTTGAAGGTTCAATTCGATTGACAGTGCCCCTTTAACTGTACTCATTCTTTTGTAATCCACTTTAATCTTTGCCATCCTCTGTCAAAATAGTTTGTAAAGCATATCAGGACATTCACATGTTATTTCTCTTCTATCTCGTGGTGTTATTTTTGTAGTTTTGTTTTAAAGAAACTTGAAGGTTCAATTCGATTGACAGTGCCCCTTTAAATGTACTCATTCTTACCACATGATAAACCATGGGTTCTATTGTCTCTAGTATCAGGTCCTCCAGCCAATCATCACTCTTACTAATAGTCATGTGACTAGATACTAGATCACCAATGGTCGACTGCACAATGGGCAATGCTGTCTCACTGACAACTTCATTCACCAGCTCTTGGCATACTTCATGCAGAGGATCACTTGGAGAGATGAGCTGTCTATGAATAGATTAAAGTTTGGGAGTTGATCAGATTTTAACTATGACTGGAGGTTCTTGTAGGTAGAAAACTGGAAACTTTAGGATAAAGGCTCACTCAAAGGTGGCAAAGAAAAGAAAAGCTTTAAAACGAACCAGGTCTGACTATGCCACCTTTGAGTGAGCCTTTATCCTAAAGTTTCCAGTTTTCTACCAACAGAAACCTCCAGTCATAGTTAAAATCTGATCAACTCCCAAACTTATTAATTGGTTTTAAAGGATAACATTTCACACTAATTTTGTAAATACCAGTAAATATTTACAAAATATTTGAAATATTAATTGGTTTTAAAGGATAACATTTCACACTAATTTTGTAAATACCAGTAAATATTTACAAAATATTTGAAGCCATTTTCAGGCTGATGAACCTTTTAGAAATACATGTACATGTATCTGTTTGGCTCGAACTCATGAACACTTTTAATTAACTTTGAATTGCTGGTTTTCACTCAATCCCCAGAGATTCAAATGACAAAGGGCATGGCGGCCATGTTGGTGCCCCAACAAAAGAAGCTAATGAGGGATCTATTGTTTAAGGGCACCAACATGGCGGCTATGACGTCAAGTGAAAGCCAGCAATATAAAAAGAGAAGATGTTTGAAGCTATTTTGAAAAATACTTTTTTGATAAAAATTAAGATTGTTTGAAATTTATCTGCTGAGATAGATATACCGGTAAACACCTTTATTTACACAGGAGAGTTAATTCACTGTTATCAATAGGGTTATCAATATGCGCACATACATGCATGTATTATGTACTGGCAATAATTTATAGTATATATTATTACTAATACATGTATGTGTGGTAAAATGGAAATCTAAAACTACACTCTATAGAAATGCCAATATTTAGACTAACACTGAAATTGGCTATGGAAAGTATCTTCATAATTGACAAATCCCTTTCTTTCAAGCAACATGTTAAAGAAATATGTAGAAAAGTTAACGCGAAAGTCTCTATCATGAGACGTATCCGTAAAATGATCCCTACTGACCTAATGCTAAAAGTTTACAAAGCCTTCATCCTATCCCAGTTCGAATACTGTTCTCAGCTATTAATTGGTATCAGTAATAACCTATCCCAGAAACTAGAATTAACTAACGCCTATGCTCTCAGAACAATACTCAATATGCCCAAAAGTACGTCCTATGACGATCTATTAAAGACAAAGTTAGCGTCAATTAATACACTAGAGCATCGCCGTTGTGTACAGGCACTTGTGCTAGTCTACAAATGTATTTATAATCTAGCACCTCTGTACATTACTGAGATGTTCTCATTACGTGTACTAGATAACTATAATCTTAGAGGTCACCTGAAGCTTAAACTTCCTACAATAACTTCATCTTACAGGCAGCACTCCTTTACCTATACAGCTTCTAAATTATGGAATAATCTACCAGATAGTGTCAGAAGAATAGAATCTCTACCAGTCTTTAAAAGTAAACTTCAAAGTATGGCCATTTCGTCTTCACTTAACTGCAACTGTCACATATGTAAATAGCATTATCCAATATCACATATACATATATATATATATATATTAAGTCTTAATTTAGAGTATTTATTGCTATTATCATTATATTAACTAAAACCTTATCTGTAGTATGATCATTATTAGTATTATTAATAGCATTGTAACTTATTCCACTCATGTATGT
This sequence comes from Actinernus sp. WN-2022, assembly GCA_030867875.1. NCBI lineage: Eukaryota > Metazoa > Cnidaria > Anthozoa > Actiniaria > Actinernidae > Actinernus > Actinernus sp. WN-2022. Next base: position 18,857,062 of record JAOWCC010000064.1, on the reverse strand, counting down.
CTTTTTATGCTTTTACTGCAACCATCATTTGTATACAGTTTAATCTTGTAATATTGCACGCTCACGTTTAAAAGAGCCTCTGTGCTCAACCTGTGATACGTGGTTAAATAAATTACTACTACTACTAGAACTAAAGCTTACATCGGTACTTGTGGGTAATACACACTTGCTGCAATCTGATGGATAAACATGGAGACCTCTTGACCGACAATATCAGAACACACATAGCCAGCCACTTTGTATTGTGGATCATGAGGAGCCTAACCAACAACAGAAATAAAATGAGGGTTGCTTTCAATAAATCAACAATAAATGAACAATTAAGTAATGTAAATCAATGGTTATGTGCCAATAAACTCTCTTTGAATATTGAGAAATCTAATTTTGTAATTTTTCATCCCCCTCAAAAAAAGTAAACTACAGCATAAATATTATCATTAACCAAAAGGTCTTTAAACAAGTAAGAAGCATCAAATACTTAGGAGTTCTAATAGACTGCAACTTGAACTGGAAAGTTAATGTTCATCAAGTATCCAAAAACTTTCAAGAGGCATTGGAATATTACTAAAACTTAGACATTTTGTTAATATTCATATCCTTACCCAACTTTATTATTCACTAAGATATCCTTTTTTGACATATGGGCCAATAGTCTGGGGAAATACCTACACCTCAAACACCAAACCATTAGTCACTCTACAAAAGAAAGCACTGCACTTTTTATGCACCAATATACTGAGAGTATAAGTAAAGCTCCCTACCAATTTTGACAATTTCTTCACATTGGTCAGTAGAAAGCATCAATACAGGACTCACTTAGCCTCTAAATCATCTTACTGCTTCCCAATAGTTCGAACAAATTATGGAACATTTTATATTAGATATTATGGCCCTGTAATCTGGAATAGCATTGATGAACCACTAAAGACTCTGAGTATCAATACTCCTTTAAACGCAAACTCAAGGATAGCTTAATTAACATGTATTCTTGCACCTGAGCCTGTATTTATACTCTTTCTACTGGTACTCTGTTTTTTTCCCTGTTCTTTTCCCCCCTATTTTTTACTTCTATTTATATTATACATCTTGAATGTTTATCTTGAAACATAGTTGTAGCTGTAGTTAAGCATATGTAATTCTTTCCTATTTCATTACATATACCTGACCACAATATTTATATTTTACTTTTAATGGTCACCTGTCTAGACTAGCCCCCTATGGTTATTACAGGTGTCTTGCACTTATTTTTTTGTTGCTTTGGTCTTTATTTAGTTTACACATGTAACCAAGAAGTACAATAAAACATTGTTGTTGTCGTCAATAAATTAATTCAAAAAAGCAACTCTAGAATACCTGGTCATTTGGTTCATTAACATTAATAATCATTTTCTTACTTTTTCATACAAACCTTAAAGTGCCTATCACCCTTTTGCAATTTTAATAGCTTATGAACCTCCAAAAGGTTTTGAGTACTTCTGTGAAGAAAGTTTTGGTTTAAAGTGAATACTTTATGTTCTAGTACGCTTGTTTGAAATCGTGTAAATGTGACCTTTCCTGACCCATGACCGCGTAAGTAAAAGCCTGGGTCGAAACCTGGGTAGACGTCATCTTGACGTCATATAATTAATTCGGCTTTGCAATCATTCGAATAAATATTTAATATGTTGACTAAAATGACTTTTTTCTTTACTAACAACTCGAAAACTGTGTATATTTTCTATGCATCGATGTTGTTGTGATAAAAAGGCGCCATGGAGAATAATGCATTAATGAGATGACGTCTACCCAGGTTTCGACCCAGGCTTTTACTTACGCGGTCATGGGTCAGGAAAGGTCACATTTACACGATTTCAAACAAGCATAGAACATAAAGTATTCACTTTAAACCAAAACTTTCTTCAGAAGTACTCAAAACCTTTCGGAGGTTCACAAGCTATCAAAATTGCAAAAGGGTGATAGGCACTTTAATAATTAAAAACCTATAAGCCATTTTTGACCCCAAATTATTCATAGAATGAGTCTAACTACACCAGCCTGCACTACAATGGAGAATTTACCAGTTTTCAAATGATCTTTTGAAGTGGTTGCATGGGTATTATATAAATATATTTTAGCCCAGTAGGAGCCAACTACTTCAAGTACAACAATATACTACTAGTGGCAACCACTTTCTACATTTCAGAAGGTGAATATCTGCAGTATTTAGAGGTATTCTGATTTGGGAATACATGTAGCTGGACTAAGTCCAACTCTAAAATACCTGGTTGCTTGGTTCATTAATAATAATTTTCTTACCTTTTCGTACAAACCCAAACTTAACATTAACAAAACCTAACCATTTTCAACCCCAAATCATTCAAAGAATGAGTCTAAATACACCGGCCTGTACTACATTATGGAGAATTTAGCACAGTTTTCAAGTGATCTTTTGAAGTGGCTGGGTATTATATACTTAAGCCCAGTAGGAACCTGTACTTCAAGTACATGTACAATGATGTACAAAAAGTGGCGACTGCTCCCTACATTTCAGGAGATGAATATTGGCAGTATTTCCAGGTATTCTGATTTGGGAATACACTGTAGCTGGACTATGTCCCAAAAGACTGTGTCCTACATTTAACCTTGCACACATATCCAAAAGTTCTCCTTGGTATACTATGTTTATTGTCCTGGGAAGCGGGGTGGTGCAGTGGTTAAACGCTTTGCCTCTCACCTCTGTGGCCCAGGGTTCGATTCCCGGACACAGTGGCATATGTGAGTAGAGTTTGTTGGTATCTCGCCCTTGCTCCGAGGGTTATTCCCAGGGTTCTCCGGTTTTCCTCCCTCCACAAAAACCAACATGCTAAATATTATTCCAATTCAATCTGTGGATTATTTAGCCAGGTCCTGACTTTGATCAGCCCCAATGGTTGTTTCAGGTCCCGTTAGAAATTCAGAGTACAGTGAAGTGTTGCCTCAACATTGCTGCTAGTAAAAATGTATATACATGTACATGTCACCAGAAGAATGTGGCTGGGCAGAGACCTGGAAAAAAAAGGCTCCCTTCTTTCACATCTCTCCCAATCCCCTTTACTACCCAGGGCTCGAAATTAAGAAAAAAAAGGAGGCGTAATTTTACGCCCAGCTTAAAAATTTTAGGCGTAATTCTCCAAAATTTTACGCCTAAGTGGAAAACGTTAGGCGTAAAACGAAAAAATCTAGGCGTATTTACGCCCGTATCGGGTGCAATTTCGAGCCCTGCTACCTGTGTCACTTCTCATTGTTATCATTATTCTGTTCATATAATTATATACATTTAGCTCTACCTTGTGTACCATGCAGATGTTCTAATCTCTTCTTTCAGTGAAATACCAATAAAATCCTGCTTACATGCATGCATTAGCCCCGGGCTTATACAACTTTGTAAGGAGTTTTGAGGGGGCTTTTACATCTGGCTGGGGGACTAATATATAAGGGCGATCAGTCAATTCTTAGTTTATGCTCTTTGACAATAGTCTTTTACTATCCACACAATATTTGTTAGTTCTCATAATAAGTTTTTGCTTTACTAGTATTTAAGCAGCATGATAATAAGCCATTAATCTTCAGTCAATTTAAGAGATGAGAAAAGGTGGGGGGGCTTTAGTAACCAGAGGCATCTCATGTTGAAAGGGCCTGTTTTTCAGTGTAATGATGTATTGTATCATGTCCTCTGATTTAGAGGAAACTATATTACATGTACATGTATAGGTATATTATTATAATAATTATTAACACATAATTATCGATGAAATCCCAATTAATATTATTTTCTTTCTAAAAAGTGAAGATATCACTTTAATTTGAAAAAAAACAAACATGTATGACTGCCTTTCAAAGATTTCTAGCCTTTTTAGTAAGAAACCGGTATTTACTTGATGGAGAATCGACTTCAACGAAAAAAAGTTGGGCTTATAGGCATGCACTTTAAGATTGGTGTATAAAATGAATACAGTTTAGGTCTGCACAGCATAGTAGATCACCGTGAAAAACAGCACATTGCATGGCTGCTTGGAGATACAAATTTTATCTTCTTTTGTTGATGAAATATCTTACATTACTTGTTCGCTGTGCTCACTTGTAAGATATTTCTTCAACACTTGACGATAAAATCTGTATCTCCACGCGGCCATGTAATATCCTCCATATATTCTGACACTGCATGTGAAAATATTATGATAATCATTAATCATGTACAGAGGCTGGAATGTTTCTCAATGCAGTATATCATCAACATTAAGTGTATCATCAACATTATAAAATGTTATTTGCGAAACTTACCAGGATCTTCTTATGCGAGAGGACATCAATCAATAAGTCAGGTACTATCTCTTCTGTAAGGAATTCATTGATAAGTTCCTCTGTAAAACTCCTGGCAAACATTGAGATTGACAGCCACTGCAACTGGAGATATCTGGAAGTCTGTACATTTATGATGCATAAATTAATATACACTAATGTCTTGCATGTTATAGTCACCAATCCATGTCGTATGAGCAGTATTTGATTGCTAATGAAAGGGTTTAACTACATTAATTATTTAATTGTATATGGCTTGCATGGTTCATCATTATAAGATTAGCCAAAATTAAACAACTAGACAATGAACTAAACATCATTGACTTCTTTAAAGTTAATAATAATTGTCACTGTCAAAAAAGAAATAATATTCTCAAACTCTTTAATAATTCATAAGCTTTTTAGCCAATCAGAGGACTGCATTTGGTCAGGTGGATGAGTTTGGAAACCCAATGAAACACCAGTTGAAAATCACTAGTGTTTGGAACAGATTTTAATCACTAGTGATGAAACTGTTCTTAATCATCATATTCATGAACCGCTAACTACTTACATACTGATAAACTACAAGTAAGAAGTGAAGAAGTAAAGAAACGACATAGAAAGAGAAATTGTGCCTCCACTGGAGTTCGAACCTTGACCCTTCCAACTGCTCTTACCGACTCTTCACCACTACACTACTGGTATGCTAGTTGAAATCACTGCTACTAAGCAAAAAAGAATAATAAGCCATCTATGAAATAATTATTTACAACAGTCAAAGGGTAAACAATACCTGCTAATGATGTTTGAAAAGAAGCGTACATGTATGTAAATTTTCGGTTTAGCCATTCGCATGAGAAGTAATTTCAAACACTCATTGTTAGTGTTTCATCAGGGATTCCAAATAAAATTATTTTGAAAACAATAAAACCCTTGAGGCTACGCCTCTCGGGTTTCAATTGCTTTCTCAATATTTGGAATCCCTGATGAAACACTACAATTCGTGTTTGAAATAGTACGTACTTCTCAAACTCATTAATAATTCATGAGATAGTCGTCCAATGGAGGAACTGTATTTGGTCACATGCATGGGTCTTGATACCGGGTGAAACCCTTGTGTTTGATCATGTTTACAACCCTAGTGATCAATATTTCTTAATCATCATATTCATGAACCACTAACTAATTATATACTGATATACCGACAAGTAAGGAGCGAAGAAGTAAAGAAATAAAGAATGACATACTTAGAAAGAAAAAGTCTGCCTCCACTGGAGTTCGAACCACGACCCTTCCGACTGCTTGTACTAACTCTTGTCCACTACTCTACTAGTACGCTAGTTGAAATCACTGCCATTAAAAAAGAATAATAAGCCATCTATTGAATAATTAGATACAACAGACAAATGGTAAACAATACTTGCTAATTAAGTTTGAAAAGAAACGTATGTAAATGGTTGGTTTTGCATTCGCATGAGAAGACATGTCAAACACTCATTGTTCGTCTTTCATCAGGGGATTCCAAATATTTCGAAAACGATAAAACCCTCGAGGCTACGCCTCTCGGATTTCAATTGCTTTCTCAATATTTGGAATCCCTGATGAAACACTACAATTCGTGTTTGAAATAGTACTTGAAAACACTTTAATGTCTCAGATAAAGGTTTGAGGTATCATTTTGGAAAAACACTCTTGCAGTGTCGCACTTAAAGCCACATAGATGTTGTCTTCAATAGTACGATGAATCTCGAGAGACACGTTAATGAAATCTGCAAGGGTGCTTTCTATCATATTAGAAATATTTCTAAGATTAGAAGATTTATTAGCTTTGACTCAATCAAGACACAGTCTTATCAATGCATATGCATTTGCAAATGCAATGCATATATCTAGAATCAACAGTTGTAATGCTCTATTGCACAGGCTTCCATGTCACCTTATTCAGCAATTACAGTATGTGCAAAATTCAGCGGATAGGCTTATTTCTCTTTGAATTGCACTGGCTCCCAGTGGAGCAACGAATCATAAAAATTATATTTAAAATTCTGCTATACACTTAAAAGGTTATTTATGGAGTTGCGCCTGTTTATTTAAGTGAGTTGTTAGATCCATATGTTCCGTGACATGCTCTAAGGTCGGCTGATAAGCTACTGTTTCAGCAACCTGCACATTGTCTCAAGTCTTATGGCGCTAGAGCGTTTTCCCTTTGTGTGCTAAAGTTATGGAATGAACTATCGACAGAACTTAAGAATAAGCGAGTCAGTTCAGTTGTTTGAATGTAAACTGAAGGCACATCTTTTTAAATTAGCATTTTATTAACTATCACATCTTTGTAAATTAGCGTTTTATTAACTATCACTTAAGTATTTTGATGTTATTTATTTATTTTATTTAGTTTACTATAGTTAGTGTTTGAATATTAAATATTCAATGAAGATATAATTCTATGAATTTGTTAAATGTTATTGGCAGTTTCTGGAGAATTGCGCTATATACCGGTAAGTGCTACGTTATTATTATTATTATTATAGACATACTATATTTTAATGTTTTAAAGGTCTTGAATTGAAGAAAGTATATATTCAATCCATTTTGAACAGAAGTTAAAAGTGTAGATGTTGTATATTATTCAATGTGAAATGACTCTGTTGGCCAGGAGTTCAGCCCTTCAGGCTTTGAAAAAATGTTTTCATAATTACCCTTTCAAATCTCAACTACCGGTAAATTGTCCAAAATAGTGTTTGGGATTTTTGATATGTTGCAAAATTATTACAGCTTTTATATTTTCAAAGCTGAAAAAGTAGTTTTTTTTTCATCCCATTTTGAAACAAACCAGGAAAATGTTGTGGTCAATTGAAGATAACAACTTTATTGCTTGATTCTTGTGGACTTGCAGTCTTTGCTGATTCTAACTTTTTGGAACTTGAGTATAAATTCCTCCAGCCATTCAGGTTGTCCTAAGAACTTTGCACCCGCTGCCAAATTTACTCGCAAATTAATTTATCACAAACTAAATTGTGCTGCTTCTCTTTTCTTCTTTAAATACCACCAAGAACAATCTACTTTCACTTTTTTGGGCATTGCATTAACGTTGAAATCTTTACGAACGAAAAGCAGGCTGCACAGAAAATCACAGCATAGCGAGAATGAAATAACATGCCCATTGAATGACAACAGCTGTCAATCATTTTTTTACCTTTTTTAGCGGAAAATCAAAACTTTGCATTTTCAAGGCTTTAAAAAATATATTTCTGTTTTGAGTTTTTGTGATGCTAGATCGAGGGCTTTTAGATTTATCATACCACATTGTCTGTACTAATTAACAGAGTGTTCAAAGTGTCCAGACTAGTCGGTAGCCCCTTCAGTCTAACAGACTGGTATCAATGGAGGCCGACGGTGCATTCAACTTTACCCTAGCAGCTGAGAGTACAATGCTCACCCTTCTAACTTTCCATCCTCTAAAGTATCTTTGGATCCTAGTAGCAGCTTCCTCTCTTGTCATCTGCCTTTAGGATGATAATTAAAACTTTCTATTTATTTATTCAATTTTTGTCAGTCAAGTAGATCAAGTGGTTTGTCAAAACATTATTTTGTAATGAACAATTCACATTTTTAAAGTTGGAAAATATTTATAATAATTTCTTTTTTAACCCTTTCCCTACTGGACATGTTTGGCTCAGTTGGTGAAATCCTGAGTGCTAACTCAACCCTCCCCCCTCGGTTCAAGTTTGGCTAGCCCGGGGCAGTTAAATACTGCTGACTTTTTAAGCCGAGGGCTCAAACTTTTCCCACAATGCCATTTGGGAGAATTCTGTGCACTCGTTAGCGGTAGGTATGGCTGCTTCGGTAGGGTTTCCAATGAAATGTGCTCTAATTTGGGAGAAAAAAGCCACTGCAAGAGAGCTAGAGGACATCATTAAGTCTGAGGATGGCTGAAAAGTACTTGGTTTGCTTTTAGTAGGCCTTGTGAGGGGTTTCACAGGATTTTTCTGTTGTGTTTCTGTTTTGAGACACATGAAATAATTCTTCACTGAAATCCTTGAAATTTTGCAGTTGGTTGTCTTTTCCCCCTGCTCAACCTATTAGGATGTGTTTTTGTCACTTTAAAGCAACGGCTTGAGTCCAAATCACCGCTCTTGGTTGTAGGGGTAAAAGACTTATAAAAAAAAACCTACCGGAGTTCCAGAGGGGGAGACCCCTTGTGATTTTTTTGTGGATTACCCAGCATGCAGTTGGAGGTGGGAGCAGGTAAATGTGGTCGAGTGAAATGCAGTGTAAACATCGGCGTGGTTCACAGTCGTTTGGTGCATTTTGTGCAAACAAACCTGCTGGTTGGAAAGATTAAACAAGGTACTGTAACGACTGAGTGGTGATTTTGTATTTGCTTTTGATTTCAAGTGCGAATGGGAAGGTTTTTTTGAGCCGATTTTCAGCTCCTCAAAATTCGCGAAAATCGAAGAAACGAACAACGATGTCCAAAACAAATGCGTTTTTCTCCAAAGTGGGAGAGTCAAGCGATCCCTGTTATAGCTCTGACTTTGAAGTCATTCATTCCTTGAAATAATATCACAACATCGTATTTCCAGCATGTCTAGGTTTGATGCAATAATTTTCTCCAGGTACATGCTTCATATTGGGCGGTTACGGGCGGCACAGGAGGGAAAGGGTTAATAGGTCCCATAAAAGATACAAAAATGGAGAAGAGGAGTTTAAACAAAACAGTACAGTTTGTGAATACAACCATAGCCACATGCAACTCAGAATCATTGCCCTGATAAAGACAACTGTTATATCTTTCTCGTGGAGCACATACATTTAAAGTCATGGTTTCTGATGGGAGATGGTTGTATTCGCAGGCTAAAATAATAGTGCATGGTAATGATATTATTTTCCAAAATATCCTTGTTTTGTTTGCTTCTGCCAAGATTGATTTAAGTCTACAAAATAAACTTTACCTCTTATAATGCTGTTGATCTTGACTGCCTTGGAGCATATTGCCCATAGGTACCCTTTCTGGGTAAGGAACATGAGATCCAAACATAGGAGCATAGCCCATATACAGGGGTACAGGATACATCCCAGCAGGGAAGGGTGGGGCAGTATTCTGTACCATTGGAGGCATAGGATTCCCTTGACTGGGATGACCATACATGTAGGGTAGTAGTGTAGGTATAACTGCAGCTGCACTGTTTGTGTCTGGCAATTGGTAATGATTACAAGAGTTTGTCTGATGCCAGCTGTTTCGTTGGGCAACAGTTCCATTGGTTTTCCTATTACAAACAAAAATACATACATGTACATGACACGATACTTGAACATACAAAATAGGAGGTCATTAATTTAAAGAGAACCTGTATAGCTCCGCTGAAAAACAGTTTGCTCTCAAATGTTTATTATGGATACCAAAATCCAATTTGCAATGCTGTGTTTGTTATGGCCTGATTTTGCTGTCCATATTAATCTTGAGCATTTGAATTTCCTGCAGGGTGCTAATCCATCTTGGATCTTATGACATCACATAGTTGCCTCTATTGTTACACAACAAAGGAGCTAATAATTGAAGTGCTCCATGCAAGAAAAGCATAAGTGACTACTGATCACACTCTAAATTCTCCTTGGTATACTTTGTATTCTAAGGGAGAATTTAGAATTTGATCAAAATTCACTTACTCTGTTCTTCCACGGACCCATTCATTGTTTACTGACAATAGGGGTAATCATATGATGTCATAAGATTCAAGATGGCATCTTGTCATAAATATAAATTTGGTGCAACACATTATGCTTATTACTACTTTTTCATGTCAGTTTTTCTGAAAATTGCCCTGCAGAATTGGACCAAAATTAAAGTGGGAAGACAGTGAACACTAATTGAAGACAGTGATTTAATTCCCATGTTTGTTGATCCATTATGTAATTGTATCCTAATTATCGCAATATAATTATATTTAGCCTGTGAATACAGCCGTCTCGCATCGGGAGCCACAATCAAAAAGCGTCCCCCGAGAGAGACGTCTGCAATTCAAGGCCAAAAATCATCTATACTGATGACGTACCTTGGCCAGGTCTTGTTGCATTATTTGATTGGCTAATATATCTAATTGCCATTGTAATAACATATACTAGCCAATCAAATAAGCAACAAGATCCTGGCCATGGAACATCATCAGTATGGAATTTTTGGTCTCGAATTGCAGACATTCTCTCGGCGGATGTGTTTTGATTGTGGCTCCCAATGCGAGATGGCCGACTATTCGCAGGTATAATTAATATATATATAATTTTATCTTGTTTGGGATATGATATTGTGGCAAGGAATATTGCGATCTACTGGTGCCTTGTTGCAGCCTATTACGACATTTGCATTAGAGTATTATTTTACTACATTAACCACCAGAAACCTTTTCAAATTTTTTTTCTCATTCAATTTAATTTATAAATTCCTTTGAGAATTCCAAGACAATGGTCCATTTAGAGGAACAAAAGGATGTGCACAAATAGTTCTGGTAGTTGTAGTATATGTGACGTTGTCATGCAAAGTCCTATATAATGATTGGTATTTCCATTTCCAGTAGGCATAATGTACCAATAGTAATATTAATGGTCTTACTCAACAAAGGCTTGTTTCCTTGGAGACTGTACAGGTGGAATGACGTCTAGTTTTCCTCGTCTCAAGTTGTGATTGTGCTGGTACTCTGGAGGGGTTTGGAGTCGTGGCAAGTGTTGAGGACTATAAGACCTTCTAAGATGTTGCCATCTGTTTTTGGCATCTTTACCAGATTCTGCTGACCATCGCCGTGGAGTAGATGCCACAAGGCTGGAGACCGCAGTCCAGTCTCTATTCTTCTCCTGACTCTTTAACCTTAGTAATAATTTTATGTACAAAACAAAATTGAATAATGTCATCCCCATAAAATCTTTCATTTCCCAATGCCCTGTTGCTAATCTCATTCTCCATCAACTACCGGTACTACTTTCTGTGTTCTCACTGTTAGCCATTTCATCAGCCATGCCAGTATGGCAAAGACAGACTCCTGATGTGACAAAATCCACTGTTATTTGCTTGGGACATTTTACTGAAAACAAAGATATTCACTAAACTCTGACAGGTCGCTGGGACTTAGTGAAAGGTATGTTATTTGTGAACACTCTTTAAGCTCCATATTGCATATTTGCTTGGGTCAACGTCAACCTCGTTCTAGTGTAACCTGTCACGGTTACTATTATTTAGCAGCATATTGGAACTGTAAAGAGGACTAATATACTGCCATCAAATGCCCCACCTATCCCCACTTAGTCGGGGGGGGGGGGGTGGTTCAATTGATAAGTGCATTAGTTTATAGACTACGAGACTGAGCTAATCTCAGTCTGGTGCCACATACTTAGATGATTATACTTCCGACATTAGGTAATTTCACTAATATTCATCACTAATAGAACAGTATCAATCTATATTAAGGGAGGTCTGGGGTTGATTATATTTTTGCAATAACTATCATCGCATTGTTTACGGTTTATTAATAATTTAGCTAACCAAGTATATGAATCTAAGCAACTTACCGTTCTAAGACGTTCCTACTTGGATCAGATGTTGAGATCTTCATATTATATGACTATGAACCTGCAAATAACGGAACTCGGTCGATCCGTCGCCGCCATGGCATGACATCCACTTCACTGACTTCCAATTCAGTCCGTCTAGAATGTTTTACTAACTTTGAAAATTTTTCATTTTAACCTAAAAACAATGTCATCTTTCAAACCACATGTTCGTTCAACGTAATTTAAAGCTTTTAAAGGTACAACTCTTTCAAAAGCTCAACAAGGCCTGCACAACTGACATCTATTTGATTAAAGCAATGCATCATGGGAGATGTTCAAAAACTCTTGTAGCCACAGGCAGCCCAAGCTAATGATTTTTACAAGGAATGTATTGGAATTTAACCCTTTGGCGACGGACCCTGCAAATATCGGTCCAATGTGACCGATATGAAGCATGTACCTGGAAAAATTATTGCATCACATCTTGGCATGCTGGAAAGACGATGTTGCGATATTATTTGAAGGGATGAATGACTTCAAAGTCAGAGCTATAACAGGGAGCGCTTGGCTCTTCCACTTTGGAGAAAAGTCATTTGTTTTGGGGATCGTTTTTTGTTTCTTCGATTTTACGAATTATCGGCTCAAAAAATCCTTCTCATTCACTCTTTTCACCTGGTGGCCATCTTGGATTCAAAGCGAGGCAATCCTTTGTTTTTGCCAGGTGAGCCTCATTTTGACTATCCCTCACTACGAGGCTGACCTGGCAAAAACAAAGGATTGCCTCGCTTTGAATCCAAGATGGCCACCAGGTGAAAAGAGTGAATTCGCACTTGAAATCAAAAGCAAACACAAAATCCGCAGCACTCAGTCGTTACAGTACCTTCTTTAATCTTTCCAACCACCAGGTTTGTTCAAAACACACCAAGTGACTGTGAACCACGCTATTTCTCTCCACCATGGGTAAGGGGCCATATGCGGGACACATATGCGGGACACATATAAGTATATCGTTTCCTTTGTAGGTAACAATACATGCAAGGTTTCAAAATTAAGTTAGGAGCATTTAAGCGATTCGCTGCGCTTCTGATCTGAGTTGGTGAGGTCAATCGACCGTGAAACAGTAAGCACCGAGATAAATACACTAAGCAGTGGAACTGGAAGATATATCGCAGAGTTATACAAGGTTAGATACCAATGTGATGATATTTAGGTAAATCATCTTCACATTTAGCCTTTACGTCGATTTTAGAGCACAATTGAAGTTTTCAGGGCTAACCCCCCCCCCCCGGTTTTGAATCAGTAAATGCCCGAATCAGGAAACAGCCGAATCAGGAAATGCGAATCAGTAACCAGCTTCACCCTGGTTAGTCCTTTGTTACAATTTCCCCACACTTGGCTACAGTGGGCAAAGTGTGGTTGGACTAGGGCGGTGTAAATAGTTAGAAGAATGCCGTATGGTACATATGGTTTTATTCGTTTAATAGCTCCAATGCCGGAAGCAATTTTTTTTGGATATAACATCGATATGATTATTCCATTTCAAATTTTCGTCGATATTAACTCCCAGCGATTTGCTTGACTGAACTTGTTTTATTGGAATGTTATTGATGACAGGAGTTGGAGTTTGGGAAGTATTAGTCAGTTTCTGCCTGGATCCAATAAGCATGAACTCGGTTTTGGTAATATTTAATGCCAATTTGTTACAATTAAGCCATTCATGAATACACTGTAAATCGTAATTCATTGCTGAGTTAAGTTCACTGATGTTGTTATTAGAAAATGTAAGGCTAGTATCATCAGCATACATCCTAGGGGTTGAATTGGACAAACAGCTAGGAAGATCGTTTATGAAAAGTAAGAACAACAAAGGGCCCAGGATTGTGCCCTGAGGAATTCCACAATTAAGAGAACGAACCCGAGATAAGGATCCATTTACAAAACTATTTTGTGAGCGAGAACCCAAATAACGAGGCAAACCAATCGTGCGTTGTACCGTGTACACCGTAGTGACGTAATTTAGCAAGAAGAATCTCGTGATCAACGGTGTCGAAAGCTTTTGTAAGATCGATAAAGACAACAGCATTGATTTTACCGCGGTCAATGTTTAACGCCCATTCATTTGTTGCCTCCAATAGCGCAGTAACTGTGGAATGCAAAGCTCTAAATCCAGATTGTTGATTTGATAAAAGCTTGTTGTCATTAATATATGTAAAAAGTTGGTCATAAACAATTCTTTCGAAAAGTTTGGCTACAATTGGAATAACAGAAATTGGTCGGTAGTTATTAGGGTCAGAGTGTTTCCCTTTTTTGTATACCGGGAACACTTTAGAACACTGCAATTCCACAGGAAAGATACCAGAGGAAATTGACTTATTAAAAACCCAAGATAGGGATTCAGATACTAAATCAGCACACTCCTTTATTAATTTGGCTGGAATGTTGTCAAGTCCCGTAGCTTTAGATTTATTCAATTTAGAAATCAGTTTATAGATATGGTCTCCATCGGTTTCTTTTAAATGGAAGGCACTGGTTACAGAAGAGACACCCGGTAAGAAAGATTCAAATGGCATGTTGCCGGTGTACCAGCGATTTCGCCCCCCCGTGAATTCGCCCCCCGGGGGGCGAAATCGCTAGTGAATTCGCCCCCCCTTCCTCGCCCCCCTCTAGCGATTTCGCCCCCCCTCCCCTTCAACCTTTTAAAAGGTTATGAATACATGTTTTCCTTATTATTACTACTGTAATGTATTGGACGTGGAGAATAGTACGGCAAAAATCTATCAGTAATGTTATAAAGGCATGTAATTCAATTTTATTTTAAAATTCACGCTTCACTTTTCTTCGACAAAATTCGTTACGGTAAACGTAAAGCTATACCCTGGATCAGAGGTTGGAAACCGCCTCTCCTAGATCACATTAGCTTCTCCTTTCTCACATCGTTAGCTTAAAGAGGTCTCGCTTCGCTCGACTAAGACGTCTCGCTTCGAGCCTCTGGCATCCAGGGTAGTAAAGCTACGGTAAACGCTGCAATTTTCATTCGCGCGAGCAGTGCAACAAGAAACTCGACAAGGGATTCTGCAATCTTCGTCAATCTTCGAATGATTAGTTGTTAGTATTTCTTGCCTGAAGCCAACATGTAGATGATGTAGTTATTGTGGACACTTAAAGGTTTTGACAACCCGTAAATCCGCCTACTTTGAAAAGACTTCGCCGAATAAAGGAAAACGTCCTGAATAAACAAGCAGCAATGAACTAATTAGGATCTAAAACGGCGGGAAGTTTTAAAACTTACTTTAGCTTGTAGCGAGTGGAACTCATATTTGGAAACAACTGCCAAATAGTCTGATGATTTTTTCATGCATGAAAACCATAATGAAGTTGTCGTAATTATCGTGCTATGTAAGATTTTGATAACCCGTTAATGCTCGCGTCGATCCATCTATTTTGAAAGAACTTTGAAGGAGCGTTACCGACTCGCGTGCTTTGTTCTATTTCAATTGAGCTAACAGCGCTTGTTAATTCGGTAATTAGATCAGTTCTAACAAGGAAAACCTTTCTGGATAAACAGCTTATTAACTAATGAGAAGATAAAACGGCGGTAAGTTTTGCAGTACAGTTCTAGCAGTAAAATTAATTCAAATCCGGAAAGAATTTGAAATGACTTTCCGAAGAAAAGGAGTGTTACGGACTCGCGTATTTTTGTAGTCAGTAGTAGTAGGGATCTTACACTTCATTTTATTAAAAAAATACTTTAGATTTATAAAAAAAAAACTTTTATTCAGTGCGTTGACATCTACTGCCTCTATTTTCTGAGGCGGGGCGATTTCAATAACAATTACGAGTACAATTCACTAGCGATTTCGCCCCCCCTAGGGGGGGCGAATTCACTGAAGGGGGGCGAATTCACTAGCGATCTCGCCCCGGGGAGGGCGAATTCACTAGCGATCTCGCCCCGGGGGGGCGAATTCACTAGCGATTTCGCCCCGGGGGGCGAATTCACTGGGGGGGCGAAATCGCTGTGACACCGGGTTGTTGCTCTTCGCTTATATTTTGAGCGATAGTTGAAAAATGCTCATTAAAAGCTTCTGCAATCTCATGTGATTCATAAACTGTGCCACCATTATAGTCAAGTTGGTTGATTGTAACCTTGTTCGATTTGCGCGAGTTTAATTCGTTGATCGTTTGCCAAGTCTTTCGGGAATTACTAGAATATTTGTGAAAAGCTTCTTGATAATAAGAAGCTTTTGCTTTCTTAATTTCATTGTTTACAAAGTTTCTAGCTGATTTGAACTCCGACCAATCACGTGGATTGTTTGTTATGATGGCTTTATATTTTAAACGATCCCTATGGTGCATGGATTTTTTCAAATCTGAAGTTATCCAAGGTGATTTGGAAGCACGAACTCTTTTTGCTCTTGGTGGAGCGTGTTTATCTGCCACCTCAAGAAAGAGTCCTTTCCATTTTAACCACTTTTCATCGGGGTTTGATATGTTTAAAATATCTTGCCAAGGCTGAGATGAGATGTCCCTACGGAATTGGTCAGGGTCAAAATTCTTAAATTTCCTATAGAATACGGTATGCGGTCCTTTAGAAAGTGAGTTAATAGCAATTTTTCGGTATGCATAAACTAGACTATGGTCACTTATACTGATATGGGATACTCCAGAGCAGACCAATCTGTCAGGTCGATTTGTTAAAATTAAATCAATCAAAGTTTTGGTCGAAGCAGTAATGCGGGTAGGTTCCGTTATTGTTTGTTTCAAGTTATAAATTGTCGATATATTAATAAGCGAATTTGTGTTAGCGTCGTTAGTGTTCGAAGTCAGATCGCAGTTAAGGTCTCCCATAATATAGAATTATTTGTCCTCTAAATCAAGTTGTTGTACAAATTGTTCAAAATGATTAAATATTTCAATTTTGGAGCTGGGAGGCCTATACCACGTTGAGACCAGAAATGCTTTCGATCTAGGTTTGTGAACTTCAATACATAAGTTTTCTAATTCAGGCAGGTGTAGATCCGTCCGAGTTAGGTGATTAATATTCGATCTGACATAGAACGCAACGCCGCCACCATTACGACCCCTTATGTCTCTATCTCTACGGATAATATCATAGCCATTAATGTGAATTTCGTTATTTTGAATAGAATCATTCAATCTCGTCTCATTAATAGCTAGAATATCGATAATTTGGTCGGCCATTAAGACTCTTAGTTCATCTATATGTTTAGTTAAACTCGCGATATTTAAAGAGGCCATTTTAAATCCACGTTCTCGAGACAGAAACGAGGAAGAATCAATGGTTTTAGAATTGACCGACAAACAATTATGAGAAGCGGGACTTGGAAATGGACTTGTGCAAGTTGTCACGAATTTGCAGGAGTTATCTAATCATTGATCACTAATATAACTAGAAAAATTATCGGAAATCAATTTTACACCATCAAAGTTAAGATGAAGGCGACTAGCATTTAAGTGATCGCTAGTAATGTTAGAATGAGGAATGATTGTATAGTCATTCTGCCTGCAAAGGCCTTTAAGGATCCGGTTTACCTCTTTCCCTTTAGACTTGAAGGCTGGATCATCAGATCTGGTAATTATAGAAGAAAAGGTTACCTTCGTTGATGGAGATTCTTTAGTAATTGTTGAGCCTAGAAGGACCAGTTTCTCGGCGATTTCATGTGCAGTAGAGTTTGATTTGAGGTCGTTAGTTCCAGCGTGGAGTATTATTTCATCTGGGTGCTTGCGGATTGTTGGCTTTACGTGGTCAAACATGTCTTCCACCGTAGCACCAGAAAAGGACTTAGTTACAGTTCTAGCAGTTTTCGATAGTCGCCATCCCTGTACATTCTTGATGATAGAATCACCAACCAGGACAATTGTGGGCTTCGGAGGTTTGGGCTGTGAGGTGACATAGTGTTTGTTGGATTTCGCGTCTTTGGACTGATTAGGCGTTTTTGACGTTCCTTTGAGTTTCTTTGATTTTGCATTTGTGACCGTGGTATCAGTGTAATCAACTAAAGTCAATTGAGGTATGCTAACCGCCGTGGAAAGAGAGTAGCAGCTGACGTTTCGAGCGTTAGCCCTTCGTCAGAGCGGTTAGCATACCTCAATGACTTTAGTTGATTACATACCAGTGTTTATCTTCCCCGCCGACGCAGACCAACACTAGTTTTTACAGGAACTAGTTGCCTATCATATATACTATACCCGTGAGTCAGCGTATGACCGGTTTGAACTATTTTTAGAATATGTTTACCGGGTAACTGCCTTCGGACTCTGCTGCGATCGTGCATATGCTTGCCGTAATTATCGAGATTAAGAATGATCTGTTGTTCTTCCAGGTGATTTTACTAACGCTGCATTGTCCCGACTATGGTTTGATTGGGCCCGTGAACTCCCGTGAGATCTGTTCTAAATATAGCTCAATCCGGTCATACGCTGACTCACAGACCTAGTATGGGAGATGGACGCTCCTGGTAATGGGCTCCTGCCTTTCTTATTTTTGAGAAAAAGTTGAACAATGTCAATAAATCTCTTATTAGACACATTCAGTGCGTAGTATGGCGGATATTATTACTCAACAATTTGTATTTAGGCTATACTGATTTAGCATACCCCAGCCGCCGCCTATCATGTATATTGGAAACTCGCTATCTGATTGGCTAGCCAGACGCTGTTATTATTATACAAATGTCAGTCCGTTGAACTATAAATACAATAACCTATTTGTGGCGTCGAAATATTACCTTATATTTCGTCCGCGGACATTATCTGATCCGAGAAGAGAAGTTTCCGAGGATCAGACAATATCAGGGCTTATGGTTCACCACAAAATTTTGGCGCGCGCTCATTGGCTAAGAGCGATCACGTGACATGATATTAGTCGTCCGCCGAGGCAAACTATGATAGATAACACTTTATTTAAAGAGGGTGCACAATTACAGTATTCTTCCTTGTGGCCCTAACAAAAAGGATTGAAAATAGCAAAAATACAAAGATCACTCTAAAGAAGTTTGAAAACGAAAGCGATATGAAAAAATATAAATATCTATCCTAATTTACTTAGTTCGCGAAATATATATCATAGACCATTAATAAGTTTTACTAACACGAAAATTATCAGGAGTGTACTTAGACATTGAAAATTGGAAGTAGTTTCTTAAGTGAAATTGTTGATTTACAATCTTTAATATCATTCATAACTGAATAGAAAAATGTTCTGCAGACTGTTTGTGCGTGGGACAGGAAGTATATACTTAGTATCAGATCTGGTATTGTACACAGAAGTAAATTTAAAAGACGATAGCTTGTTAATAAGATAATCAGGCGCCCGTTTGTCTTGAATTCTTTTCAAAAGAGAGACGATTAGCGATACAAAGCTTATCGACAGGTTGTCAATTCAGTTTATTAAATAAAACAAGAGATCTAGTGTCCATTGGAGCATCGAGGATGGTGCGAGCACAGCGTTTCTGGATTCTGAAGAGATCATCTAGGTGGCATACTCCACAATTTCCCCATATTGTTGAGTAGTAGTCAAGCAACGTTTTGATGTTTGCGTTGTAGAGTAGGATGCGGTACTTGACTGGTAGATGACGCTTTATGCGAGACAGCACAGCTATCCTCTGGATGAGCTTTTTCCTTAGCATTTCGACTGACAGGCCCAGGTCAGGTAAGAATCGATAAGCACTCCAAGAAGGCGTTCTTTTTCTACTTGTTCGAGGCGTTTACCACCGAGATGTAAATTCAGCGAAGTGTCGTTAGCACGAGATGTTTTCTGATGGTTGGAAATTAACATACACTTGGTCTTAAGTGGGTGTGCAACCATGCCATTATAAGAAGTCCATTTGACAGTTGTTTCAAGATCAGATTGAAGTTTTTCATTGACAACTGTAATAGTGGATGCAGAGGCATAGAAAGTTGAATCGTCAGCGTATAGGGCAGAGCTGTTAGACCAGTGCAAAGGAAGGTCATTGATCGATATAAAAAGAATAAATAGGACGGGACCAAGAATGGAGCGTGGGGTACACCGGATTTGATCAGCAATGGATCAGAGAGTCTGGTTGACACATACTCTCCGACACCTGTTTAACAAGTAGCTCTTGAACCAACCTATCGAGTGCGATGAGGCCATATACATGGAGTTTGTTAAGCAGTAAGTCGTGATTAATAACGTCAAATGCCTTGCGAAAATCAAGGAAAACCGCGCCTGTGAATAGTCCTTTATCAATGGCTTCAAGCCACTCATCTGTCATCTTGATTAGGATGGTTTCACAAGAGTGGAGAGGGCGGACTGAGTAGAGTTGATCAGGCGGTAAGATCGTAGGTACGGTATCAGGCGTTATAGTTCACCACAAAATTTTGGCGCGCGCTCATTGGTCAAAACCGATCACGTGACGTGATAGTCGCCGTCCGCGGATGCAAACTATCAGGCGTTATAGTTCACCACAAAATTTTGGCGCGCGCTCATTGGTCAAAAGTGATCACGTGACGTGATAGTAGTCCTCCGCGGAGGCAAACTATCAGGCGATAGTGCCCGCTGAGCACGAAAGACAATTTTGTGTTGAACAATAACGCAAATAGACTGTGTCTGTCTCGGACCTATCGGCTGATAAATTTGATGTTCTTAAAACTAGCATATAAGCCCTCGAACTGCGTTCTCGGGCTTATATTTGTTTTAAGAACATCAAATTTCCGCGGGCAAGTATCAGCCGATAGTACCTCGACGGACACAGTCTATTTGTATAATAGTGCCCGCTGAGAGCGGAAGACAATTTTGTGATGAACAATAACGACAAATAGACTGTTTGTCTCGGAACTATCGGCTGATAGTTTCCTTTGGAAATTTGATGTTCTTAAAACTAGCATATAATGCATTCTCGGGCTTATATTTGTTTTAAAAACATCAAATTTCCGCGGGCAACTATCAGCCATTATAGTCCACCACAAAATTTTGGCGCGCGCTCATTGGACAAAAGCGATTATGTGACGTGATAGTTGTCGTCAGCGGAGGAAAACTATCAGGCGTTATAGTTCACCACAAAAACGATCAGGCGATAGTGCCCGCTGAGAGCGGAAGACGATTTTGTGATGAACAATAACGACAAATATATAGACTGTGTTTGTCTCGGAAGCATATAAGCCCTCGAACTTCGTTCTCGGGCTTATATTTGTTTTAAGAACATCAAATTTCCGCGGGCAACTATCAGCCGATAGTTCCTCGACGGACACAGTCTATTTGTATAATATAAACCTCGAGCTCGTAATATAATTGTTAAATATGTATTTCAGGCAAACAAGTATATAACAATGGTACCCATTGACAAAACACAAGACATATCATGTTTATTCACATTGTATCTAATAAT
Source organism: Actinernus sp. WN-2022 (assembly GCA_030867875.1). Taxonomy (NCBI): domain Eukaryota; kingdom Metazoa; phylum Cnidaria; class Anthozoa; order Actiniaria; family Actinernidae; genus Actinernus; species Actinernus sp. WN-2022. The sequence goes on along the minus strand of JAOWCC010000064.1, from coordinate 18,835,856 downwards.
ACCGCAGCTCAGATGACACCAGGTGTATGGATGATGCGACAGTTTATTTGTAGAACTCATGTTCTAGCTCATCTTTTTTCACACTATTTTTGTAACCTTTTTCAAAATCCTTTGCCAAGATTACGTATCTGTTCTCTCGCACAGCCTGCATACCAGCCTAGCATCCAAAAATAAAAGACAACTGCATTAATATCAATGCTATATACATAGAGGATATTACATGGCCGCGCGGAGATATGGATTCTATCAGCGAGTGTTGATGACATATCTTACGAGTGAGCGCAGCGAACGAGATATCTTGATAACACTCGAAGATAAAATCTGTATCTCCGCGCGGCCATGTAATATCCTCTATATAATTATTTTTAAGCACAACGACTGATAGTTTCCCTTGGAGATTTGATTTTCTTTAAACTAGCATATAAGATATTTGTTTTAAGAACATCAAATTTTCCGAATTTCCACGGGTAACTATAAGCCCATAGTTCCTCGACAGACACTCAATTTGTATAATAGTGTCAGGCGAGAGGAGAAGACAATTTTGAACAATGACGACAATTAACCTATAGTCCCTCATAAGACAAACTCTAAAGAAAGAGAAAAGGTATACATTAACTGCTCTTAAGTCTATTATCAAATGTATTAATAATTCATGAAGCAAAAGCAAAGGATATCACCGACCGATAAGTGATCTTTAAATCTGATACAGATTTCGTCCTGATTACTCGGGCTGCCTGTGGCAGCACCGAGTCTTAAAATGCAGGCCGTTTTTTTGGCAATCCCTTTATGTAGGACGACACAAATTTTTACCAAAAATACAATAGAATACAACACAATACAATTCAATACAACAATAGAACGCAATACAATACAATAGAATACAATTTGGTAGCAATTCGTGTCGTCCTACATGAAGAGATGGCCGGTTTTTTTTTCCGTGCAACACCATTTCTGCGCATGCGTTAAATTATGCATTAATTGTATGGTCACGCTTTGTGATGGTCGTGATGTTTCACAGATTTTACCCATTTTTCTGAGTTCCTCCTGATCTTGATTTGGGCCGAATGGATGAAATACGAGAAAAATATCATATCAAGTGCTTCCAAGAGAAGACTAGCCTGCTTGCCGGCTCTCCTGTAATTTTTTTCGGTCGTTTCTTTTCGGATTGGGTCACCTGTGGCACGCGGTCAAAATGGGGCAAGGACAAAAATGAAGGGAGGGGGAGGGGGAGGGGAAAGGAGGGGAAGAAAGGAGAGCCTGCACGAATGCCATTGTTTTGAGAGTATTTACCGTTCGTCCACGAACGGAAAATTCCCATTGGCTAGAATGTGACAGGTGTCAAGTTTTACATTAAGCACACACGAAACCGAATCCCGCGTGACATATGTAGTTACATCAGTCGTAACACAAACGGAGACATTTCCATTCGGCTGAAGTATTTATAAATTATACTACTTTCACACTGGTCTCCTTCGTTTCTGTAACAACATCAATATTTAAATTTTGAGTGAGCACTTCATCGGCACTTTACTCCTGTTGAACTTGAAACAAATACTTTCTCGACGACCGCGAAGAAGTCGTTTTTATTGGTAAATATTCAGACCGTGGTTGTTTTCTTGCCAACGGGCTTCGATCGGGTGTCAAAACTGTTGTTGGTAGCTGGCGTTTGCTTCGAATGGCTTCAGGACTAGGACTACTGCAGCTTTCTCCAGCTCCACTTACAAAGTTTTTCACGTAAAAGTACAAATCATTGAGAAATCTAATCTTCCTCCCACAGGGTTACAAACTCGACTCGATAAACCAGGAGAATTTGACAACACGGCTTCCTTCACGATAGAAATAACTCTAGAACAACCAGGATTTCCGTACCTAACCTTGAATCAACACTTGCAAAGGCGACAAAAATCATCCACGGATGTTTCGACCTCTCTTACTGGTAATTACTTTCTTTGGGGTTTCTTCTTGGTCCATATGCACCATTTGTGTTATGATTAATACCGCAAAAATTTTGAACGTGGAGCGCTGAACCGGAGCGCTGTCATTTTGAATCGTGTTGACATTAAGCGCGATTTTCATTGGCCATTGTTTTCCACTTGGAGCGTGACAGGCTGTCAAGCGTGGTCAGGCGTGGAGGGGCGTAATTCTCAAAACAATGGCATTCGTGCAGGCTCTCCTTTCTTCCCCTCCTTTCCCCTCCCCCTCCCCCTCCCTTCATTTTTGTCCTTGCCCCATTTTGACCGCGTGCCACAGGTGACCCAATCCGAAAAGAAACGACCGAAAAAAATTACAGGAGAGCCGGCAAGCAGGCTAAGAGAAGACTGGAAAACAAAGAAAGCTAAAATTCGAAGAAATAGATATTGGAATCTATAAGCCATCGGCTGTGCTGCATTTAAAACATCCGAGGAGAACATCTTATTTTGGGTGAAGGCACTTCAGTGATTTACCGTAAGTTGGATCGACCACTTAAATGAGGCAGAGACACAGTCAGAGAGTATTGAGATCAAGTTATTTCGTTCCAGCGAAGATATTGACCTAGCGGAAACGGTTCAAGCTGTCGAAGGATTTTTACTTATAACCATCCACGTCTACTTAACAACAGGAGTAGTTATGTGCCAAGGCACCGCATACGAGGGCATGGGCAAAGATTGAGTTTCCCAGATTACAGATGAAAGTAGAGAACTTAATGAATCTTAAAGATACTTCGGAGTCGTTGGATGAAGAGGTCACGCGCGACATGCTTGAGAACATGTTCAACACTTTATGTTATACTAAGAAAACAAAACAAGTTACAGAGCCTGCAAGTTCACAAGTCAATGAAAAACCCCAAGAGCCTGTAGTTTTGGATCAACATATCCTTGAAACTCCAAAAGCAACACGTACACATACACATGAGTCAAAATTATTCACACCGGAAGAGACGGAATTCTTTAGATTCTTCACGAGGGTAGCCGCGAGGCGGCGATCAGCGAACTTGATAAAGAACAGTAGAGAAATATAGTGATAGCTCCATCACAGGATGGACAGGATACAACTTATAATTTGGGACAAATATAAACATACATTTGAGACAATCATCTATTAGTACTCGGAACTTGCAGTATAACAGAACAGCAGACTAAATTGCAAACGTGTGTTACATGAATAAGTAGTGTTTACAATAAAAGGTCAACTACTTAATTTACATACGAGAAAAAACAAAAATATTAAATTACATATATACCGTAAAGATTCGATTAAGCGCCCGGGGCGCTTATTTAATTTTTGAGGGTCGAGGGGGATCGCTTATTCGAGAGGGGGCGCTTATTCGGGAGGGGGCGCTTATTCGGGAGGGGGCGCTTATTCGGGAGGGGGCGCTTATTTCATTTTTGAAAGATTTGAAAGAGAGATCCACCGATTTAGGCCTGGATACAAATATCACGTAAAATCACCTAAATATCATTCCGGAATATCACGTAAAAAGTTCTAAATATCAGGCAAAATTTTCTAAATATCAGGCAAAATTTTCTAAATTTCCCACTAAAAAAGATAATGTTAATACAGTTTTAATAAATATTATAATATAACAACCTTTTTTATTATCGTACTCGCATTTTTCACAAAATAAGCTTACAACCATTGGTGGATCCGCCATTTTGCTCTGAGTCTGACCTCTGTACTGACTGCACTAAGCATCATGGGATACATTATTAAGTGGGAAACCGCTGATCCAGATTACTGTTGCCACTGAATTGAGCTAACCAGTTTCAATCACCAAAAACTACGCTGAAAATGCCTAGACCCTCAACAAAATTCCTAAATATGCCAACAACATCCCATTTTTTTCTAAATATCACATTGTTTTCTAAATATCATGGAAGGTTCTAAATATCTAAAAAAATATCATGATATTTGTATCTAGGCCTACACCGATTGAAAGAACTTTGCGCACACATGGAAGACAAAGTAGAAACACTAAGAAAAACGACCAGCTTGTAAGTACAAATAAAAATTGTTGTTGTTGTTGTTGTTGTTGTTGTACCCGAATGTGATAAAATGTCAAAGTTGACTTTGTACCGATAGCACGTGTTTCTTATTATCGAGAGAGGGGGAGGGGGGCGCTTATTTCAGAAAACGCAGTGGAAGGGGGACACTTATTCGAGAGGGGGCGCTTATTTGAAGGAGGGCGCTTAATCGAATCTTTACGGTATACTAGGGGAGCAGAGAATGAAAGTCACCGCGCTACCGGCCACTCCTAAAGACTGCTAATATTCAGCTAATAATTCTTCCCTTTGGTTATTACTAAGAGGATTTCAAATGAAAGTGTATTTCATCTTCAATCTCATGTGGCCCGAGTGAAAGCCCAAATGGGCTCTTGTTTACATAAACTTTGGCTTCGATTTTCTCGGCCAAAATAAGTCGTATCGCCAAAATAACTGAAAACATGACTCTCTACATCTAGACGTTTGATAAGTAAGATAAAGAATTCGTGTCCGATCTTTATCCGATTTACAAACTCTCGCTTTCAGCTTGAGTTAAAGATAAGCCACTCATTCTTTATCTATTACTTAAAGATCAGCACATACTGTAAGGAGTAAAATGCATGTACCGGTACTTACTTTTTACTAACATGATTTTATTCCAAATTCAAGAAAAGTGTTGTGACTCACCTCCTGACAAACGGCGTTGATATCAGCACCCGTAATGCGATCAGGTCTGGCCACATCTGAAGGTGTGTCAAGGAACAGAAACAGCCATTTTTTTTTTACAAAAAAACAAGTTGTACGAACAATGGCGTTGATATCTTGAACAAGCTTTCCGTCGCTGGTTCGCAGACGGACTTAACCGGGGTTCAGTTCGGATGGGATGCAGGCTAAACTTTCATAAGCCTCATGGTGTCCATTTACATATAGGCTTCCTCGTCACTGACACCATTGCATGGCTCGAAATTAAACAAAAGTTCTAGTCCCATTTTGCGACTGCATTGTAGGTACGAAAATTTGGTCGCAAGGTCGCAATTTTTAGTTGCAAAATACAGAATCTAGCGGTCTTATAACAAAAAGCTGTGCCTGCGATACGTTTGAAAGAGAGACCGCTTTAAAATGGCGTCTGAGTGAAGGGTTGTTTCACTTGGTTAAAGAGAAATAAAAAAGGGGAAATGAAGGTAAACGGTGCATGATTTTACTGAAAAATTGTAAAATCCCAATGAAGCATAACACACGAGACTGTTGGACATTTCATTTAGTTATTCATTTATCTAGGTTTTTCAAAACTAGTCGCCAAATCTGTGACTGCAAAAAAGGTTTAGTTGCAAGTGATAGTAATTTGGTCACATTTGAGACTGTATTGGTAGCATTTTAAATCACTGCATTAGCCTTCTTTCTGTATACTTGTGACGAACAAACAATAAAATATATTACATCAACATATCGTATATTTTGTTTGTTTGTCAGTGTGTATTAATAGACCAGCTTCACATTCTAAATTACCACTGTACGCAATGACTGTAGACACAATTGCGCAGTCTTAAGGCTGGTTCACACGTGTAACGCAAGCGCAGACGCAAGCGCAAGCGATGTTCACACGTGTAACGCAAACGCAAGAAACATGATGCACGCATGCGCATTTGTAGTGCTTTTCCAAGATGGTGGACGAGTCTGACATGTTGTTATTCATGCTTCTTCTCATCCTTTGTCGTCGTATACATCAAAGAATAATGTAGAGACGGACAAGAAGGCCAAGAAGTGTTTGGATGAGAGATATTTTGCAAAGGTGGCATCTTCAGAGCGATTACCATAACTTGGTCCGCGAATTACACCTTGGCGATAGAGTTTTATTTCCGGTAAGTACAACTTTATGTAGTTATGACTGGGATTTGTTATCGTGGAGGCTGCCATCTTGGATAAATGTTTAGCCGTGTAGGCATGGAACGAAGTTCCTTCTGATTAGTTCTCTGCTGATTTCCTTGCGTTTGCGCTTTGGTTCACCAATGTTCACACGGGTGAATCCGTGAAGCAAGCGCAGATGCAAGCGCAAGAGAATGGAAAAGTTGCATTTTCTTGCATTTGCGCTTGCGTTTGCGTTAGCAATGTTCACACGTACTTTTGCTTGCGCTTGCGTCTGCGCTTGCGTTACACGTGTGAACCAGCCTTTAGTCTCACTCTGAAGAAAACGTTCGTAAATACCAGCTTCTACGCCTTCTCGCTGGTATTTGTGAATGTTTAACTTCGGAATGAGACTAAAACTGATGAGCAAATGCATCCGTAGTCATCCCATAGACCCATTCGAAAAATGGCGTCCAATTTAATTAACTATTGTTTAGTACTGACTAGCCTCGCTTACACGTTCAAAAGCTTTTGTGTGTACTGACTAGCCTCGTGTTCACGTTACCAGGACAATAGCTTTTTAAATTGGACGCCATTTTTCGAATGGGTCTATACAGTGGTACATGTAATTTAGAAAATAAAACGAGACTCTTTGGCAAAGAAGATTTTTTTGATGGCATAAAATTTGACATAAATTATTCCCGTAAGTATCCCCATTTCTGCTTTACTCAAAGTGCTGAATTGATCTTATAATTATAGGTGGAATTACATAAATTTGCTATTCAAAGGATACAATCCTCTAGGTCCACCTCCTCAGAGAGGTTCATTGTGTTGGTGACGGTGGAGAAGATCAGTCTTTTTTGCCGCCTGTCTGGTATTGGGAATTCTATTTTTCTGTCCAGTCGACCTGGTCGAAGCAGAGCAGGATCAAGAGTATCATGTCTGTTGGTTGCCATGATTACCTACAGTAGAAGAGTTAAAATTGGATCAGCAACCTTGAAGAATGTGGCCCGTATGCCATGTGTAATTTCAAATGCTGCTGTTTCCTCAGCAGCAGGACTTATTGTATGCTTAATTTGATTCCTGTAAGGTTAAATGCTTGAAGGGCTAGACCCAATATGTCTCACCAGTTTTGTCAAAAAATCTGACACTATAACATAGCCATGGATTATGTTCCAGTCCAAAGTGCCATTTAGTTAGGAAAACTTTGCATTTTAAACCACATGTACTGGTAAATGCAACAGCTGCTGAGATTAAAAGTTTTTTTGACATTCTATGCAGATGAACTTTCCAACTTTTGCTACACTCTTTCAGAACTTTTCTAAAATCTGAGGTGAAATAAAGGCTTTGTATGTTGTGGTGGCATAGTGGTTAGAGCTTCCACCTTTCATGTTGAAGACTTGGGTTTGCACCCCAATCAAGGCAGTGATTCTTCTCAAGGTGTAAAAACATTGGGGATTGTGAATCCCTTGTGACTTGGATGACCACGTAAAATGGCAGTCCCGGAAATGGAGACATAAAAGAACCACTGAGGATGCAATCAAATGTCTGGCTGTAACCACTTTCCATATCGACAAATACGGTTGACTTGGTATGATATGCTAGGGCTAACTTGCAAATTAGACCTCAACTCCCTAACTGTAACCACAATAAATGTACCAACCACAGCATTAGTTAACAGAATATTGTGACCAAGTATCCCCCCCTTCCCCTCCCCCCCCCCCCCCCCTCCTCCAAAAAAAATATTGGACAAACCAGAATAATGATGTCGAAAAAACGCTCACCTTAACATTAACATTCTGATCAAAGCCATCCATCTGGTTAAGTAACTCTAGAAGAATCCTCTGTACTTCCCTGTCAGCTGTAAAGAACATGTGGATGTACAAACATTGATTAGTAAACTGTTTATTTATCAAACCTGAAAACTTAAATGGCTAAGATATCAAGACTTTATTTCATTTTCAAGGAATTGTCCTAGCCACAAATCTAAACCATCACTTTATCAGTCTAATGAGATGATTGTTCTCTAACTTGTATAAACAGTCTAATTACAGCATACCTCCTGTTTGTGCATCAAACCTCTTGGTGGCAATGGCATCAATTTCGTCAATGAATATAATTGCTGGAGCGTTCTCTTTGGCCAACCGGAATACATCTCGCACCATTCTTGGCCCCTCGCCAAGGTATTTCTGTACAAACTCTGATCCAACAACACGGATGAAAGCTGCTGTTGTGTGGTGTGCTACTGCTTTGGCCAACATTGTCTTGCCACAGCCAGGGGGACCATAGAGAAGCACACCCCTCGGAGGGTCAATACCAATCTGTTTGTAGAGCTCGAAATGTGTTAAAGGTAATTCCACAGCTTCTCTAATTTCCTGCTTCTGTATATCCATACCACCAATTTCAGCATAAGAGACGTTTGGTTTTTCGTCAGCCGTCAACATAGCTATGCTACTGTCTGCTTCAGGTGGAAGAACATCTACCAGTGCATTGGAGTGCTTGTGAAGAGCTACAGATGCACTGGGTTTTAGCAATTCTTTGTCTATGGTTGACAGGATTCTTACATAGTAGTTGGAACCTGATAAACAAATATTAAACTTAGTACACAATCGGATGTTTAATTCTGGCCTTTCTCTTGAATAGCTTACAGTGTAGTATAAGAAAAAGAGGGATGGAGGGACTCCCTGTTTATTTTTCATAACAGGGTTCACTACTCATAATCATTGCCCTACTCTGATAATAATTATGATAAAAAAATACTTGTACCTGTAAAGTGTAAAGGTTTTGTCTGTCAATAAAGCACAACAAATTGTAGCACTAAAAATACTACAGGGATGACAATGCAAACACAGGTCCACTTTGAATTTGAGGACCATGCCTTAAATTACTCTCTTGGGTAAGAGTGACATCCTCGCTAAATAAAGTTTACTACTACATGTACTACTACATTTGTGTACTACTACATTGTACATGTACAGCACCACACCAATACATGTCACTACAGTCATGATTTTGCACTGAAACCACTCCTCTCAGCCAAACAGCATAATTATGTTTCTACATACATTGTAAGCACCAGTACAATAATTCAGAACTACATGTATTTCATTGGAAGTTCACTGCATTTCATTATTTATGAATCCAATTTATCACTGCCGTACCAGTAGTGGAGCCAACAATGCCTGTGTTTTGATCAACTGCTTCTAAGAATTGGCCAATCACCAGTGGGACAGACTGAATTCTCTTCACCTCCTCCTGGGCATGGAGCAGTTCTTTCTTGAGGTTCTTTTGTTCATCTTTGATGTATTCTTCCTGTACTTCCAGGAACTCTAACTGCTTTTGAAGCTTTTTATATGTTATGTAGAGGTCATCTGTTTCTGGGTCAACTGGGTTACAAAGTGAACTGATTGTGGCTGCTGTAGATGGCCTGCTGCCTTTCTCTTCCTGTAAAGTGTAAGGTTTTTGTCTGTCAATAAAGCACAACAAATTGTAGCACTATAAATACTACAGGGATGATAGACAATGCAAACATAGAGGTTGTATCCAAGTTTATAAAACTGGGTCCATTGACCCCTTTTGCAAAAAAATTGAGGGACCAAAATTTGTCCAACCAATTAAAATGCATTTTTCACAGTGAATTGGAACCACCCCTCCCATGCCAACTCTAGTTCAGCTTCACTTTGAATCTATGCATCACTCGCAATGAATTATGGGGTGAATTCTTTCCACACGGAAAAAGGGCATGTGTCTCCTGATCATATTCTAAATTCTCCTTCAATTTCTTTTTTTCTAAGGGAGAATTTAGAACATGATCAAGAATCAGTCACTTATGCTCTTATTGCACACACCCCTTCAAATGTGCTTAAATTACACTTGAAAGTAAATCCACTTGAACAAGAGCATATCAAAGACACATTAGTATCTCTTCTTGGTAGTTGTGAATTCATTTTGACATTAGGTGAAGCATTTAGTTCACACAAAGTCCAAATGTATCAACATTTTGAAGCGTGTCCAGTGCACCGGCCCCTTTGCTGGGATTTTGTGCATCCAAATTGAAAATATAATGTCCCAGGATGCAATGACACTCTGGATACACCTGTGCAAATGCACAGGTACTATCTATACCAAAATATATTATATTGGACAGGGCTGATACATGTATATGGTAAGCATATTTCTGAATACCATATTATTGATCAAATCACTCTGGACCAATGAGAGTATTGTCTATAGGCCAATCCTTGCTGACATCATCGTTTACATTATTGCCTCATTAGAATAAATTAAGCTACAAACAAACAGACTACATCAGTCAAAAGAGAATTTTAAACTTAGAAATCACCAAAAATTTGAGATTGATATGTTAAATATTTATTGAGAAATTGACTTTTCAAAACTGTAAAATGGGTTGGGCGCCAACAGTTGCTGACAGCCATACATTTTTTTGGAGATTTTGAGATTTTAAAATGCTCATTCCTCAAAATATATTTATCAATGATATCACTCTCAAATTTTCAGTGATTATCAAGTGTGACAATCTCTTTTGATTTATGGACTCTGTTTGTTTGTTTGTTTGTATGTACATTGCTTGAAGTTTGATGTATGTTAATGAGGAAAAAACGTAAACAAAGATTTGCCTAGTATACACTATGATATGAAAACAGGGGCACAAACTCTGTTTGATTGATGGACAATAAAATGGATGTTTTTACAGTGATAAACAAAATTATGATAAGTTCTTCAAAATTCTTGTCAGAAGTTTAAGGTATCTGCACTGGCAAAAATGGTCAATATTAACCCAATTTTATTTGATTTGGAATAGACAGTAAATAATCGAACATTTACATGAAGAAGGGCCACATAAAAAATAATTAGCTTGGCATAAATTTGTACACATCCCCTTTTTGCTAATTGAATTATCACTTAGACCCCCTGGTGCCTCAGTATTTTATATTTTGCGTTTTATTAAGCTTACACGTTGAAATGAGTCCATTTGACCTTATAATATTGTTGAAAATGGGATTTGAAAAAATAGTGTGGTTGGAAATCCATTTTCTGGTTTTACAACGCGCGATATCAGGTATTCTTACAAATAAAAGTTAAATATTAACAACGCCGTAACAAAAATGATTTCGATGACTTCCAACCACACGATTATTCGTTACAGTTTATGAAGTCTTCATGAGTGGTTTCGTAGGAATATCATAAAAGCATTCAGAGAAAAATGTATTTGAAATGTCCTTTCGTACGTAAGTATTCACAAACTTTCCTCTGGAACCCTCAAAATATGCTTTAAACTCCATAACTTGAGTTGTATCTTGTTGTCGGCCATCTTGGATTCAAAACCGCTGATCAGAGCCACCAAGGACTCTAAAAAGCCGTGATTTTAGTCCTCCCCCCTTTGGGAAGTTGTTTTTGTTTATCCGTTGTTAAGGCGTGCCTCACGAGCTCAAGCGTGACTTCCGGTACCTTTGTACGCATAGTCAATAATTAATCCGCTGTCCAAATGGGGGCTAAGACCTCAAGTAAACACGATGTCGAAGTCGATTGATGGCGTTTCTTCTGAATAGGATATAAGAAAAAGTAAAGAAAAAACAAGTCTCAGCGAATAACAAATGAAAGGAAGAAAAGGTACAGACACAAGAGGAATTGGTTCTTCCCTAGAAATGGGAAGCAGAGGCCATGCAATTGCCTTTGTCGGCCTCGATCGGTCGCTATCGTTTGTTTCGTCGCAGAGAAACGTGCTACAACATGCATGATATTTGAATGTGTCTTGAACAGTCCTATCATGAGTCCTCATATAGTGGAGAGTGTTTTTCTGACTACATACCAAGCCTGGAAAGGAAGATAAAATTTAAGCAAGAAGATTTATTGAAAGGTTGTTTTATATATTTAGTTATGCGGTTGAAATTGATATGTATGATCGAGGCACGACAATTTATTCTCACAAACTGACAAAGCTTGACTGTATATTAAAGAACTTATAAAGGATCTTATAAATATATCGGTCAAGTTATGAATGAAGTACACTTCTAATCAATTCAGCGTTGAATGTACCTCAGAACCGTCTTCAAGTCTTGCAACCCCAAACTTTCCGCTATCTTGGTTTTGTCAGAGATACGGGCAATTTGACACACTCAATTAGTCTTCGCTAGTAACCGACCCAGTCTTCTGCTCGTCCATCAGCAGCCTGCAACTTCCGGTCAAAGACGTGATTTTAAAAGCGTTTTGCAACGTTCAGATTATGAGTAAGTGGAAAAAAACTATTGAAAGTGATATTAGATGCAATAAACTATAATATACCCGAAAAAGAGGAATTTTAAAGGACCTAAATTTTGCCAGTGCAGATACCTTAAAGTGCATATAAGCCCTGGCCAATTATATTTCTTACGAAGAGACTAGAGGCCATAGACAAAGGATTCCGGAATAAAACGTTGATTTGATTTATTTGTCATGGTGTATTGGCCGTTCAAAGTTGCCCAAAAACGTGTCTTGGGTTGCCTGTGGACGAAAATCAAGCACGATGAAGCGCTTTACAAAATTGGCACTGGGTCTAGTTTGACGTCATCAACAGAACGCGCTCGATGCGCTATTGCATGAAAGGCCTTGCCGAATAAAGCTCTTCGAAACGTTTAGTGCGATATTATCATCTTTCTCGGTTATCTATTCAATTATTTTGCAAATAAGCCAACGTTTTGAAGCCGCGAAGAGACGAGTTCTGTTGATGACGTCACGTTTTATTTTCGTCCCAGTCCCCGAAGTTGCGCGGAAATTATTCTACATAAATTTGGAAGTTAAATTTCGGAATTTTTTCTCTACCTTTTAAGGTCTAAGCTTTAAAAAAAAAGCATAATTGGCCAGGGCTTATATGCACTTTAAGAAAGTTGTGTCTGTGAATACACATACATGTAGTCAAGTAAAAATAAATTATACTCATTCTACTCATAAATACTTTGAAAATAGTAATTTTAGAGTGGTATACTTGTATGTATGTCTTAGATCAAAAAATGTAATTCAATTATTATTTTTTGCCCTCAAGCATTAGCCATCCTAGCCTATTGAATAAATCAGCTGATCGCAAATCAAAACCAGAGCAAGTGATGATTCTTGCAGCTTGGTTTTGGAGTCTTTCAAGACTATCACACAAACCTTTGCAGCAAGTATCCCACACTGGGGAACAATTATAATCAAAATGGGGAACTGAATTAATATATGGAATGTGGCAAGCAAAAAGGGACATTACGATATATGATGTCATTTCAAGAAAAACATGTGAAAACACATCAGCTTGAATTTAATAGAGCAAGCGGTTCTGTGAGACAGAGTATCTGACAGGAATCATGCACAGGTGTGGGTCTGCATCTTTCGGTAAATTCTGCATCTTCAGAGCATTTTCCACATAAGAGTGAAAAATTTGCCCAACATTAACAATAAAGGAGCTGATTACCTTCTTCAAAAAGATAAAAGCCGAAGATGTGCATTATTTTGGAGGATTTTTCTTCTAAATATATTGACCACATCTGCTTCGTTTGCAATATGATTTTTCCTGAGGCAAAAGCTGCCAGGCGTTCCATGCATCATGAGCCTGGTCACTAGTTTCATTCTAACATGGATTTCTATTGGACAAAAAGCATTTGCATTTTAGCCAATTGCAGTTACTGATAAAAAAAACTTAATTGTTTGATGGTTGCATTCGTGGAAAAACTCAAACCTCTTTTCTTGTTTTGCTCATTCAGCATTTCAATGAATTATTTGCCATTATTATGGATAAATTCATCATTAAAGAGAAGAAGAGGGATCCTCACCTGGCAGTTCATATAACAGCAAAATATAGAGCTAGCCAATATCCTGGAACCTTCCACGCTGACAACGATCTCTTATTACGTTCAATGTGCAATATTGTTGTCGACCATGAGGAAATATCCACATAATCCAGCATTTTTTCCACATAATCTGACAACATATTTTCCCACATAATACATTTGTATGCCCTAAAATTTCCACCAATTTGTTTGTTTGCACCCTATCAGATGCTCTGTTCACAGGCTACCAAAGAATCAGTAGAATAAAAATTACTTCCACAGATCTGTTTGAATCAGATAAAAATGAAAGAAAAGTGGAAGAGTAAACTAATATTATTAGTAGCACATGTTTTCATTCATTAGAAAGACATTTTATAAGAAATGGCTTTTCAAATGAAGAATAAATTTGTATAGAGACTTCAAACTGGCTTGTGAATGATGCAAGTGCTGGTTTGAGTGCCTGCCATTGTTCAACTTTTATCCTTGAATATATCTCGAAACAACTGCAATGGAAGCTTTCTGAGTACCGTAGATGAGGGATGGGGGTAAACATTTCTATATCTTATGTCAGGGGGGGTTTAAAAAAAATTGGGGGGGAGTGCAAATTTTATTGAACATTTTCTTTTGGAAAACAACACCCCCACCCTGGGTTCCAGAGTTAAATGTTTTGCCTTTTGTTGGTAAATAGCATTGGCGAGCGCAGAAGGTGTGAGGATCGTTGAGTGCGCATACAGCAAGAATTCAACCTCTGGGCCAGGTTTGTTTGAACTTAATTTATCCATTCGAAATATGGAGACCAATAGCCATTCGCATTGCTCATAACAATCTGTAATTGGATAACACCCATCATGTGTCCCAAACTGCCCACATTCCTACTTTGCTGTTATTGGTTAATTACTTTAAGCACACAATCCATGTTTGAAATGCCGTGCAGTATGGTTGTGTCAGCAGTGTGTGCAAACTAAAATTGAAAACTTTTCACCGAAATCCTCCCCTTTCTTTGCAGTTTTCTTTATGTGCCAGAAATACGTGTCTATGTGCCAGAAATACATGTCTACAAAGCTAGGTTACATTTATTGTTTGGTTCGAGACTTTGTGAAATGGTAGTGTAATCAACTTTTTTCACTGGTCTTTCAATTTTCAAATATAACTTGCACTGCTCTTAGCCAATCAGAATCTAGATATTTTTTTTCCTGATGCATTATTCTGCATGAAAACAAGATTCAAACAGCCCTGGCCCAGAGGTTTAATTTTTGCCTACCACGCCGCTCGCAGAATTTACCAACAAAAGGCAAAACATTTAACCTCTGGAACCCAGGGTACCATCCCCCTGCAACGTAATGTTGGTGTTGTAAGACACCAATTTATGGTATGTGTACTATAAAAGTACAGCAGTGCATACTTCTAGGATCCTCCACACATAAAGTTTAAGATTGAAAATATAAAAAAATTAAGAAAACTAAAAGTTCCTTTACAACGCTGAATAAGTTTCTGATCATTCAAGTAAAATAAAGTACATTAAATACCGGCATATTACGAAACGTGACTCGACAAAAAACATACGAACTGCGAAGTGTCATTAGAAAACTTAACAAAAACACTCCCAAATGGAAAGCATATTGAAAAACGATACCCAAACCTTGAACTGTGGATATATAAAGCTATATATTTTGGTATTTAAAGGAGAAACTATAGTATTCTATACTATACAATAAGTTTTTACCTGGTTTGCGACAATCACTCCGATTTCCTCCATTTTGTTTCTTACATGAAGAACCCGGATGTTCGAGTACCGCTGTCTTTGTACATCGCAGGCGTATCCACGTGTCTATTATCCCGGATATTATTCATTTCCAAAGACCGTACTTCAATAACACAATATTATTATGGTCAACCTGTTCGAATTCATAACCAAGCTTTAGCTTCCTCTATCTTTTAATTTGCCACGTTGATGCTGGCTGCATCGAAACATTTCTAGGGTAAGGTTTCCTCGTTGCAGTCTTGAAGCAATGTGTCAACTAGTTCGTTAATTAATATTTCGTTCGTTCATGTTTCATTGTTCCCGCTTCCTCTTTGTTTGCTTAACGCTGATAATCAATTTTGCTATTAGACATGTATGTCTTCCACTCTTCCTGGTATATGAAAAATATTCCTTCTTATGAGTACTTTTAATATTAAAATATGGGTTTTAAGGTTTAATATGGCAACATACATTTCACCGACTTGGCTTTACAATAAAATTTTGATAATTTTTGTATAAGTTTACATGATTAGTAGTTTCTCAGTAGATTTTAGCAGCAGTATATTCTAGAGTTATAGTGGTTGCATTAAATCTAATGGACAGACTCTAGTTGCTGAGATAAAACAAAAAAAAATAGTCCAAAAGACTCCCCAAATATATGGTATAAAAGTCTGTTATCGGTTTAATATCTAGTATCTAATCAGATTTATTGTCTTATTTTCTTGCTAATAAATTTAATTATTACATTAGATTCAAGATAATTAATTATCAAGAATTTAAGTGACAAAGTTAATCAGTTAACTAGGGTCTGTCAACATATGCTTAGTGCCTTGCTAATGTCTACTGGACCTAACATCCATATTTTGCTCCAGTCTCCTTCCCAGAACTGCCCCATACTAACACCATACCTAGACCCCCTCCCCCTAAACATCCAGTAGACATTAAGCGGGGCACTAAGATTGTGTAGACAATCCCTTATCTATTGATATTTTTATTTGTATTTGAACATGTTTTGTATTAGTGGTAATCTGAGTTGGCATCATGATGAACTGGAGCTTGCTTCAATTACTCTTGCTTCAATTACTCTTGCTTCTCAGCATTTCTGGTAAGATATTTTTGTATTATAGGCTCCACATTACTATTTACCATAAAAATGAATTGGCATCCTGTCTCCAATACGTGTTGTGGGTAGCAACATGTTTTCTTACTGCCCCGGCCTATTCAGATAGGCAGTTTGCGCTGGTACATCAGTTGACATGAAACTACCAGAATCTTTGCACTGATTCTTTTGTTCCAATTTGGACCATTGTCTATCAGAGGAGTTAAAAAATCTGAATAATGATAAGAACTTGAAAATAATTCTGGTAGTTGTATTCACCTGATGTAATAGTGCAAAGGAGGAATTAGCATCCTCCCCATAATTAGCCGGTATCAAAACGAGCGGGGGACTGGAACCAAGTCAGTAAAACTAATTCAATTAACAACTAGTCAAAGTGAGCACTTGTCTAGAAAGTTTGGTGAACTTTGGCTCAATATTGACGATGTTAGAGGGCATCAAATATGTCAATTTTCCCATACAAACTCTCTTATTTTTTAACGTTGTCCCTCCAAGCCATACATTAATTGTAAAATTTTGGAGGGACAAAGAAATTTCAATTACTTATAATTCAGTCAAGATTCACTTGTATCACGTCAAACTTGGCACACATGCTAATTTCAACTTGCTCTATGATGTGATGAACTTCATTTTAGAATTAGAGTAATTCTGATAAACTCGGTCCCAGTCCCCTGCTCGTTCTGTTACCGGCCAATTGTGTCAGTGTTCTCCAAACTTTGTCCCCATGCAGGGTGTTTCAGTACTATTCATATATTATTTTCTTCAATATTAATATGGTTTGCTGGGATTCTGATCTGTGTGTCCACACTGCATATGATTATTGCAGCCCAGAACACAATGATGCAATTTGCATGTGAATTTTTATGGTACACAATCAAGTTGTTTGATGACACATCTTCTTTCTTTGTCTGTCTTTGTATTAAAGTAATTAAGTCAAGAAATCACCTAACTCTGTCTATTATGGTGGCAGCTAAATAATGAGAGTACTATTCTGTGGACCACACAGGCCCTTCTCCTTGCTCTTCATCAGATTCACAGGAAAACAAACCTTCCACCATTTCTTCGTCTGATTGTTCTGAGGATGGTCAATGCAGTGCTGATACAGAAGGTATAGTTTATATTTATTATACATTGTAATTCTAAACTTAAGTGCATTGCACAATAGTTGAGGTTTTCCATCCAGTTTTTTTCTTTTATCTTCTTCTTTCTTTGAAGGTGGAATTTTCCTCCTAGCTAGAATGAATACAATGTAATTATTTTTTGATCAGTATGAGTTAAAAAAACATGATAATATAATTATATAGAGTCTATCTCAAAAACATTGTGCAAAACCATAAAATAAAGATATATGTTGTGGTTTTTGTTGTTGTTTAAAACCAGTTCAAAAATGTCAAACTGGTTCATTTTTAACATGTGGATGCACGCAAGTGCAGGAACAAGTTATTGGGATGGTTGAGGAAATCGTGTCATTCACTCACTTGCTCACTCACTCACTAAGATGTTAGCAGAATGGAATGTTTGGAATGCAAATTGATAATATAATAGTAATCAATATTTAATTTAATTAATAATTGAAGATCGATGTGGAACATTAATTGCCGTTGGAATTGACATTGCTCAAGTCCTCAACACTGGTTCCCTTCTTGCTACCAACTGTAAAGCTACTGCTAGCTACAGTATTTATAGGTGAGGGAGCAGTTGTGTTAACCATGTGGGAGATGTGTGCTCATTCATGTAGGAGAGGTGCATGACTGTGCTCATGCCTAACTCCGACTTTGATGGCCATGGTATTGGGTCCCCATCAATCACTTAGTGGTGATGTCATAACAATGACATCACCGGTCACATGATTTTAAGCACATGCTCATTAATCTCCCTCACTTCTAATACCAGGCAGCTCAAACTTTGACAGACACATGTGGTATTGCATCCCCATGAATCACTGTGATGATGTCACAATGTCACATTTACTGTGTAACAACGTAACCAATGAGGGCTAGATATGTTCTAGTTAAGCTCGAATAACCAGTGTCCTTTTGGATTTGAATATTCTGCATAATACATGAGTAGCAAATCTTGTACAAATGTTGCTAATGAATCCTTAACATTTATTGTTACCTAGAAATTGAATGTGTTCCACATTTCATTAGGAGCCCGGTCTGATGTTGACATTAAAATTGGGCTGTAGTGGAAAATATTGTTTTTCTGCCTTTTAATGTCTCACTCAGTTGCCGCGTTTTCAATTACTTGATTACGTGAACTAAATTTCCACTGCCTATAAAACAAAAGTGCTGAATGTCGGCCAGTTTATCTTCACATAGGTTCCTTGCTTTGTCTAAAGAATAGAAGTTTTCTCCCAGCCAGTTGACGTCTGGGTCACACACTGTATACATTTGACAAAACGTTGCTTCACATTTGCCGAGCATTAGCTTCCAAAAAATCTCAATTCTGTGCTGATTCAGTCCTGAATATGTGGTTTCAAAGTTCAGCGGGGCATTTTGATTGAAAGATAGTTGTTTTTGTGCCTGTTCCAGGCTCTCGTATAGTGGGAATGGGGTTGGAAAGGGAGCGAAAGAAAAAAACGCATTCTCTCTCCCAGTCCCCCTCTTCTCTTTTTCGCCTGCGTTTTTCTTTCGCTCCCTTTTCCACTATCTGAGAGCCTGGAACAGCCTAGGGGGCGGGTATGTCCCTTTGATTTGAAATTTCACAAAAAAATAATAGTGTATATTTGAGGACAACGTTTTCGAGATTGACAGTATTTAACAAATAAAGAAGCCTTAGCCATGTTTTATACTATCATAAAACACGATGGGCATTTGAGAACATGAGAGAAATGTTAAAGCACAAGCCGAAGGCGCGTGCTTTCAACATTTCTAGAGTGTTCTCAAATGACCAGAGTGTTTTATGATAGTATAAAACATGGATTTAAGGCTTCTTTATCTGTTTTATAATATAGATTTACGCGCGCGATGAAAGGAAACCGCCAGTTGAAAACTATATAACACGGCTAACCATGTTATATACTCTGATAAAACATGGCTTCTTAGCCAATCAGAGCGCGCGTACTATCGTATCTATATTATAAATGATAATATAATATGGTGTAAAAGGGTTTCTGGAAAACCCGAATAGTGAATAGTGCGAATAGTAAATAATAAGTTAAAGAATTCAACGAGTACGAACCTAGACGAACCTGACGAGAGAATCACTGTCAACACTCGCCATTTTGTTTTCCTCGTGTAACTCAGTTCCATGGATGGGTTACCTGTGGCACTCGAAAGCGAGGCAGCTTTGCCGAAATGTTGGAGAAAATAATAAAACAGCAAACGTTTTCTACATACATCATTGTGCACCTGACAGATCTAGTTGGGTTCCCTGTGGCCTCCTGTGGTTTAGGTCAGCGATCACCCAAGACCGCCTGGGAATGCCTCGTGCTGTAGACATTTCTTTTTAGTTCCTTTTCGGATAGCGTGTTTTCCGGTTTCCCATACATTTGACTCGTTGTTACAGATAAATGTATGGAAAACTGAAAACACGATTGCCGCACGCTTTCCATCTTTTACCTGGTATCTTAAGTTTGCAGACAGTGAATATTTCAGAAATTCGTTTTTACGGAAATTATTTGGCACCGGATTCACATAAAAACACTATATTTCGCGCCATGTTTGCACCCCTTTCAAAATAAATACGTCCAAGGACTACGGCAAAGCTGACACAACATAGGATTTTATATTGAATATTACAATATTTCGGCTGGCCAAACTAGCCTTCTTCAGGTACTAGATGTTACAAGTGAAGAGCTGTAAGGTAAGAAGATCTATAAATGTGGTAAATTTCGCAATAGAAATTGCGGAAACGGGAAGTGAGGTAGACCACAACTTGAAGTAGCAAAATAGTATAAGAGATAAGCACTATGTTTCATCACGTATATTCATACCATTTGGTTCTAGAGTTTTAGCTTTATCTATAAGGTGCGCTTCTCTGGCTCTTAACGTATGAGTCTCTTGAGGAGTACATTATTTCTAGAGGGATAAGTTGCATGTCGGTGTCTGAAGAGTGGTTAGGTCTAGAAAGAAAATGTTCAGATACAGTAGTAGGTTTAGATTTAATGTTAGGCTTGTCTACTGTCCGTCTGTGTTCATTAAATCTGTCTTTGAGGCGTCGCTTAGTTTCACCTATGTATTGCAAATGGCAACGATTAAATTGTATCATGTATATGAGGTTTTTAGTATTTCAGGTTGTGTGAGAATTAATAAAGCGAGACTCGCCAATGGAATGAAATCGGTGTATTGATTGAGAATTAACCGCGAACTGGTCTATTAAATTGAGGACTTCCAATAGACCCTTTCAGTTTGCCTGTTTGTTGCCCATTTCAGACCACGTGATAGTTCTCCAGAGGATTCAGTGCTTTGTTCAGTTCCAATTATAGAAAATTGGTACATTTCTTCTTGGGATACAGAAAAACACTACTCAAGGGAAAAGTCACGTGGTGTGAAATGGGGCAACAAACAGGCAAGCTGAAAGGGTCTATATTACCTTCTTAAAGGTGTTGGTACACGCTATCCAAAAAGAAATCGGCGAAAAAAAGAAGAAAGAACTAAAAAGAAATGGCTACAGCACGAGGAATTCCAAGGCGGTCTTTGGTGAAACTCAACTAGGTCTGTCGGCACCATGACGTATGTAGAAAACGTTTGCTGTTTTATTATTTTCTCCAACATTTCGGCAAAGCTGCCTTCTAACGATATCTTTGGCCCGAGTTCGATAGGCTTTGACGATGTTGCGCATCAGTAGAACAATAAACGCGAGCTGCTAAGACTCGTTCTGGTTCGCCAGCCTTTTGTTATTTCAAACAGATAGCCATTGTTCTAGGTGCGCGCGCAACATCATCATGGCCTATTGGCAGTGTCTCTTCATCCACAGGTGACCCATCCATGGAATTAAGTGACACCTAGAAAACAAAATGGCGGGTGTTGACAGTGTGATTCTCTCGTCAGGTTCATCTAAGTTCGTACTCGTTGACTGACTTACGTGCTGTAAGCATTAATCTCGTTGAATCTTTAACTTAATGCTATTCGCTATTTGGGTTTTCCAGAAACCCAGTGACAGTGTAAAATTTATTATTTATCTTAATAATGTAATTTACATTTAAGTTAATCTGTTACTAATGTTATTACGTTTCTGTTGTTTGTTGTAAAGAACAAACAATGGAAACATTACCAAGGTAGCCACAGTATCATTTCTAGCAAACATAGTGCAAGTTAAGATGCTGAAAACATAGACTTCTTCTTGCCCCTCTATTGAGTTTCTTTGCCATAATTTATGTGAACTAACATTATGATTACTAGCTGGCCATCAACATAATGAAGATCATGACACAAGCATAAAGGATAGCAAGGCCAAGTACGTGCACCAAATAGACGACTCACCCCTGGTCCCCAGGGGGACAAAGCCAATCATGTTATGGTGGACTGAACACATCTTCCCTCACGCTAAAGAGCAATTAAACCATGAGATTTACTGCAAGAAAGGAGGGTGTATTACATCTATAGATAAGAACCTGAAAGATGACCCTGCAACCAGAGCACTTATCTTCTATGGAACTGATCTGAGAGCCGATGAACTTCCCCTACCCAGAATGCCATGGCATGAGTGGGCATTGTTCCATGAGGAGTCTCCGAAGAATAACTGGATGTTAACCCATGAAGATGCATTAAGGTGGGTGGTAACTTGGTGCCTAGCAACGATCAATATATCTGTTTCTTTTAGCCTCTTCCGCAGGCAACTCTGCTCGTGGTGGGCTTCCTGTGGTAAAGAGAAGCCAGAAGCGAGGGATTGGGCCCTAGTCTTCCTGGTGATCGTTTTATACACAGGAAACCCATAACCCGAAAATACCGAATTAAAATACAGAGAGATGCCCGCGGAGGAGGCTGTTTCTATGTGAATCGCTTGCGCATGCGTGAATTTCACCCGAAAATCCGTTCTTGTTCCCAGTGCCTCCTCAACTAACTGAAAAATCGGATGCTCTGGTAAGACACAAAGCGGATGTCCTAGATTCTAGGACATTGGATACTGCGCATGCCAGTAGGAAATTTTACTTCCGGCCGTTACAGTGCAATCCAAAAACCACAGAAATGAAACAATATTATGCAGTGCAGTCTTTGTACAAACAAAAACAGAACGGAAATTCCAGGAAAATGCTACGTATCGAGCTCTCGGGTTTATTTAACGGCATTGTTTGCATCTCTTGTATCCGCCTTCAATCGGTGCTGGCGAAGTAAAGATTTATAATATTGATTCAAAATATTGATATGATTTCGGTTTTAAAACTCCGGCTTTGGCTTCTTGTTATTTTACTGAACTGCACAGCAGTTACCGTTCAATAAATCTACCTTAATTTATCCTAAAGAAAGCTTTGATTTTTACCTTCGAAGAAGGGAATTTATTTTATTTTCCCCGCTTCGCAACGTTCTCTTCTCTCTTGCCGTTAACAATAGGAAATGAACAATCTGAAATCTACAATGTTTACCGTCTCGTTTTTCTCGGCCAATGGAAATCGAGATACAGGGTGACCGTTCGGGTTCGGGACCGTTCGGGACCGTTCGGGTTCGACCGTTCAGCCAATCACAATCTTGCTCCATTTGTGTCTTACCAGAGCCTCCGATTTTTCAGTTAGTTGAGGAGGCACTGGGAACGAGAATGCCGAAAATCACGCTCGGCCGCATCATTTTGGTTGAATTTTCACTCGATATTTGGACTTCAAAGCATTGTTACATATAAGAACAGTCCTTTCATGAACCAGTCCCAAATTTAATTCAATTGCGATTTCCCCTTAATCCCCGATCTTTTTTGCGACGTGTCGAGTGTTTTTAAACAGGAACCATTTAGGAGCAATTAGAGGTGCTCCCGCGTGATTTCCAGTACCGCTGACTGGACATGCGCAACTGATTTTGCATACCTGCAATATGGTTACTGCGGCTGATACGCGGTATTCAAATCAGTGAAACACTTCTTTCTTTTACAAAAATAAGGCCCACATGCTTTTAGTGTGACAATGATGGAAATATTCGTACGTGAATAAAAATACAGAAAAACGATGAATTTTAACGGGACCTGTAACAACCATAGGGGCTGGTCAAAGTCAGGACCTGGCTAATCCACAGATCGAATTGGAATTTAGCGTGTTGGTTTTTGTGGAGGGAGGAAAACCGGAGAACCTGGACAAAAACCCTCGGAGCATGTTACCAGGGATCGAGCCCTGGCCACAGTGGAGTGAGGCAAAGCACTTGCCTGACTCCCCAACGGATTTCGTATGAGTGGGACTTGACACAAGTTTGGCATGTAGCCTTACCGTAACAGTACCTGTAGGCGCAGCACTGAAATGGCTTTTCCGTACAGTAAGCGTAACCTTGCCGTAAGTCATTTTTGTAAAGGATGTTTTCCTGTTTGCTATACACCAGGTATAAACGTAATAACTCGCAAACAGGTTGCGATGGCTTGATCCGAAAACTGTTTGTGACATGACCGAGTAGATAGGAAAACCTCTTACGTTACACCACGGGTCGCCAACAAATACGTAAAATATAGAACCAGATCATACACCACTTTCATAATGGCTGCCTCCTAGTTTGCATAATTTGGAAGATAAATCTGTAGAGGGAAACCGTAAGGCCCATGAAAGATCATGTTAAAACTAGTAATTGTGTTCAGTTTTAGAGCAATGTGTAGAATTGCTGTTGAGTTATTGGCATTTCTAATGCTGGCAAAACATGACAGTGAGGCTGGAAAGGCCATCTGTTGGTTTTCTCATACAAATCTCTCTAATTTCAAATGGCTGTAACTTCATTGCTTTTTAAGCTACAGCACTCAAATTTCACAAGATCACAAATGTTGAAATGCTTTTTCACGTGGTAATGATCATATCAGTTTTCTGTACATGTGGATTAACTATTGAAACTGGAATACGCAGTTATGAAAGTGGTGTATCCTTGTCCACTCATACGAAATCCGCTCGGCTATGCAGCACGTTCACGCTCACGTGAATCTGGTCGTTCTGTCCGTGCTCTATGGCCCTTGTTTTTAGGCAATCCCTTTATGTAGGACGACACGAATTTTTACCAAAAATACAATAGAACGCAACACAATACAATAGAATAGAATACAATTTGGTAGCAATTCGTGTCGTCCTACATGAAGGGATGGCCTGTTTTTATCTTCAAAACAAATTTCAGAAAGTTGTTTCTGTATCTCATCAGTTGTCTGTTGTTGCAGTGTGTTTAACCACACAGCCACATTCTGTCGTGAGTCGGACTACCCTCTGGCCAGCCAGTACATCCGGGATATACGGGACTGGGTCAACACCACGCCAGTACCCATCGACGAGAAAAACAGGTTTAGTACCAGTTTCTTTCACCATTCCAGCTGCCTGCTGTTATCGTGATAAATAACGATGAACGTTCATGTATAGTGAAATGTCATTTTCTGATTAAGAAAAATATCGTACTCTGCCAACAAGGTGTTCAACAAGGAACGTACTTACTGACAATAGAGAAAAACTTGAATAGTTTAGTATGAGACAAAATAACTGCCAATAGTTCTCTCATAGGGAACCGGCCAGTTTTGTACACCCTCAAAGCCTATGGTAATAAAAGTCAACTTGACTTGATATATAAAAGTTCAAAACGAAAACCTTGTGGTTGGATAGCACGAATTAAAGGAAAAGGAAATAGTTTATTAAAGTATAAAAAAGTTGTTGAATTGCAACAATTAGAGTAAAGACTGTGTAAAATAAGACAAGGGAGGAAACTTCAATGGCGAACACTCTTCCATACCTTGTAAACGCCACTCAAATAATCCGCCTAGATAATTGAAAGTCAGTGACTCGAAAGTACGACGAACACGAAGACCAGTTCTGGCATCAGCTACTTTATGTAATTATCTGAAAGAAATTCCAACCCTCGCGGAGAACTCAAACTATGAACAATTTACCTGTCAGACTTATAAAAGTCTATATCCCAATAAGTCTTTATTTTACCGTCTAATTCGCGCCACGAAGTTTTCGTTCAGTTTGAATGATTGTAAAACTTTGAGTAATTCATGCACGAAATATTTGGGTAGGATCCCTGTGGGTTTGGCATAAAACTAAACAGCCGGCCATCCTCCCTCTAAACTCAAGAGTAATATAGTACCACTTCCAGACCTGTATTCTGACTGGATCATTATCCTTTAGCTCTATTGTTTTTGTACTGCTTATCAGTCTAAAGGTTAGAGTGCTTGGCAGTTGTTGGGTTTTTTAAGTCAATACTGTGGCTCGTTCTGAGCGGTAGTCTGGCTCAAACTCAAGGGCCCTTTGGTTGAATTCCGTTTTGTATCCTTTATTGTAGGCTGCAAAGAGAGAACGGTCTAGCAGCTGTGGTGTATGTCCAGCGCGACTGCTACACGCCCTCTGATCGCGAGAGATATGTAGAAGAGTTGATGAAACACATTCAAGTCGACTCGTACGGACCCTGCTTAAACAACAAGAAAATGCCACAAGAAATAGACGGCTTTATCAAGCTGCATAGTTCACTTTTCTACAGGTTCCTCGCACAGTACAAATTCCACATAGCGTTTGAAAATGCTATCTGCAAAGATTACATGACCGAGAAGCTGTTTAGACCAATCGAAGTCGGTTCGGTGCCAATCTATATGGGATCGCCTGATGCTCGGGACTGGATGCCGAACGAGAAGACAGCGATCTTTGTGGACGATTTCAAAGACCCGAAGGAGCTCGCCAAGTATATAAAATATTTAGATTCGCATGATGAAGAATATGCTAAATATATGGAGTACAAAAAAACCGGTGGCGTTACAAATACGTTTTTACTAAAATCCTTGGAGACACGGCCATGGAGGATTCTGGGTGACTGGGACAAAGCTAATTTTGGCCATCGCATGTACGCGGGATTCGAGTGTCACGTGTGCGACCGCATTCTTGAGCGCCAGGAAGCTTTACGGGCTCATCAACTGAACCCTGACAAACACCCTTCCCCACCCCGGCGGGTCGCTAATGGCACACACCTCGCTTGCCCGGAACCCAAGATGTCTCTGACCAATACAGGGCGGAGGCCCAACAAGAGTATCAACTACTGGGAGGGAGCAAGGGAGGCCAAGGCGCTGAAGAGAATGATCGAGGCGAGAGAGACGGACACGAGTACATTTGTACCTAAATACTTGAAAGAGAACACAGATAAATACCCACCATATTAACTGAATAGTATTGCTAAATTAAATACAGCAAAAATTATATTTATTAAGCCGATTGCGGCCGAAGTTAGAAATGTGCTGTTTTTAAATTTTTATAGCGACGTCTACTCGTATGAGGACGTTAAATCGCAATTACCTTGGATGTCGGAATCTTACAAAACTCTCACGCGTTAAAGGGGAACTGAACCCTAAAATCAACTCTACGACTATAGCAAGATGTATTCGAAAGAAATCTGTTCTGCTGTTGGGCGTCAATAAAGAGAACATTTCAAAAATAAGTTCGAAAAATTACCGATTCTCCGCTGATAAATCTAGCTTGTGGCGGCTCAATTCAGTGCCAATTTCCCAAAATCCATGTACGTCACGCGTACCAAGGAAAAACAATCACACCTCCAACACGAAAGAAACCAATGGTACGCAATTAGGCCGTTATATAGTCCAGCTTTTCAATGACAGCATGGCAAAACTAATTTATTTCCCGTACCTGACGTCACAAATTACAAGACTTGAGCCGTCAGTACATAGAGGCGGTTGCGACTTTCTCTTCATATACGCACCACACAAATAAAATAGCAGATCTTATTTCTCCAGTGTTAATACATCTTTGTAGAGTTAGGCTGATTTTAGGGCCTATTTAGTCCCTTTAAATAAAGACTGGTTTACACGACAAGCAATTTTGGACACGACACTCCTGAATTTTTGGAACGCGTACCAGTGTTCGGGTAAGACGGGCCCTTTTGGGCTGCACTATAAAGAAATCTATGTTTGTATCGTTATATTGTTGTTTTGTTGGGGTAGCGAGCCAATGACACGACAGGTTGTTACTCACTGCGGCCAGACTCCAATATTTTGGTACAACAATCCTCCCGACTCAACAGCCTGATATTCCGAGGTACTAACAATCACTCATGATTGTAAACTGCACGGCAGCACATTGCGCCACAATAGCAGTCCGTATCACAAAAATAACCTTGTGAAGCGCATTTGGATATATTCAAAAAGAATTTGCGCAAAATAAATGAATTCCTTTACCTTTTTTTCTGCCCGGGTAAGAGTGCCCGAAAATCCGGCTAGGAATGCTGTGAAAGGACAGGTAGCCTCGCCCAGCCTGTTTGGGTGTGTCGTGCCCAAGTTAAGAGTGCCGTGCCCAAGTTAGGAGTGCCGTGCCCAAAAGCTTGTCGCCTCGCCTTTGCCTTTTTAAAAATCTGTATTTTTCAAAATGTATTTTTTAAATCGGGAATTTTTTTGTTTCGCTATTTATTTATTTCAAATTTTCTTAATTCATTTATTCATATTTCATTTTAATAAACTTACCACATTTCCTGGAGAAAAAAACAATTAAATTAAGATTTTACATGTATTAAATGCAGTATAAAATACTCAACTAGTGTGTTTCGTATTTTATTTCATTAAGGCCTACTGGACAGTTTCCAAAACTGCGCTTTATAAATATCAATTATTATTATTAGAAAACCCTTCAGAAAAAGTAACGCTGTCCACTGTACCGTACTCTTTATAAATATAACGAAGACATGATTTGAAAGTGCTCAATACAATCTAGTACCTTGGTTTCAAACATTCTATATACATGGATCAGTCTTCTAACCAGTTTCCGTGTGTCGTTTTACAAAACACGTTCCCTCAAAATGAAACGGTATGACAGTTTATGAACACTGGTATGATCAACTAAAGTCGATTAAGGTATGCTAACCGCCGTGGGGAGAGAGTAGCAGCTGACGTTTCGAGCGCTAGCCCTTCGTTTTGCTCTGACGAAGGGTCTCACGGCTGTTAGCATACTTAATCGACTTTTAGTTGATCATACCAGCGTTTATCTTCCCCACCCGACGCAGATCAACACTAGTTTGTACATGAACTGGTCACCCATCATGACAGTTTGTGCCTCTGTCCCCTACCCCGCATTGTCTTGCGTATAACTTAGCCTCTCCGCAGGCCACTCCAGTAAGTCTCTCGGTCACTAAAATTGGACGCGGAGAAACTGGGGACGAGAAAAGAAGCAGACTGATTTGTCTTCCATTAATCTCTTTTAAAGCAAGTTGTTTGCTTTCATTTGCTTCATTCTGGCGTGAGTGCTTACTAGTTGTGCACTAAATATGTTTCTATTCCAAACCTCTGGATGAGCTTATGACTATTTACTAAATTGACGTTTTTAGAGTTAAATGTATTAATGGTGATTTTGTATCCGTACCGATGGGTTTGCAATGCACTTATTTAGACTATCTTCAGATAGCGAACATAACTTAATCGATGAATTAAGTACGACAGAAGAGCGATACGTCTGGAATGGCAGATGAATAGGCGATTTCCATGATGGCGTCATTTTACTACAACTACCAGAATCCTTTTCGAATTATTTTACTTATTCAGAATACCAAGACTGGTCCAAATTAGAAGAACGAAAGAAACCGCGCAAAGGATTCTGGTAGTTGTAGTACGTGACGTCATTATGCAGATATCCTATTAGGTACGGCAGATGCCGTCGCATTACGAGACGCTGCAGCGGCATTGATAGAAACGCCGCTCTTCTCATGTGTCTAACTAAATGTATAAATTATGCTATCTTGAATTTAATTATCGCGCCAAAGTTAAAATCTACACCCAGATTCCCTGATCGCTACAACGAATTAAGTTCGCCGTCTGAATCAATTAACAGTCGCTCTGACGTTGAACTTTAAGTCGTATTAAGTTCGGAACATGTAAAGTTCGCCGTATGAAGGGTCCCCCAGATATGACCAGTATAACTGGGATCAAGAGAGCATAAGTATTAAAGAGAGGGAATATCCAATACGTGCGCCTGTGCGATCAGAATGTCTAATAAAATCTATATTTAGTAACCGGAAGCAGTTGAAGCAAAGTGGGCGCGCGCGTGTGCCAACTTCAATTTGCCCGCCAATATTTTCGCGCCATTTTTTGTTGTTGTCGCGCGCGTGCCCACTTTGCTTCAACTGCTTCCGGTTACCACAAATAGCTTTTATTAGACATTATCATCGCACGCCACACATTACGAGATTCCCTCCCTTACTTATTCTCTCTTGCTGGGATCAAATCCTACACAGCGTCGACCCTCCCTTGACTGTGGTCTCGTCATACGGGTCTGTCGTCCGTGAGAGTGAGGCTGATGGTAACCATGACTATCACAACACTCAAGGCCGCTGCTATTACCTGAAGAGATGGAAATAATCGTCATTTTATCATCTTTAACCCATATACATGTTCAGATCCATGTAGGAGTTAAAGGTTGATTATATCCAGGGGCCTGGGCCTCAAAGCCCGATTATGCTAATCCAGGGTTAACGGTATCCTTAGTTTGATTTGCTGAAGAAGAAAAAACTGAATTTCTAACGGGACCTGAAACAGGGTCCTGGCTTTGATCAGCCCCTATGGCTGATAAACCACAGATCGAATTGGAACGTAGCGCGCTGTTTTTTTGCGGAGGGAGGAAAACCGGAGAAAAATCCTCGGAGCAAGGGTGAGATACCAACAAACTCGACTCACACCGGGAATCGAACCTGAGCCACAGAGGTGGGAGGCAAAGCGCTTAACCACTGCGCATGCGCCACCCCGGCTCCCCAAACTCTGACTCTTACACTACTGATGTTGGGATTAAAAACTTTATGTTCGACGAGCGAGGAATAAGTACTTCTTTCTGCACCAAGCAAATATCCCATGGCCATAGTTAATACTTATTTTCCTTTTATTTTTGATAGTTAGATTTTTCTCATCATTATATTATTATTAGTAGTTATAAGTAATAGTAGGTAGAAATATATTAAATAAAACATAGGCATTTCTATAATTATAGTAGTAGAACATTAAATACAATCGTTGTAACGTACACAAGGAACTTTTTATTTTTTAGTACACGCCCCTATTGGAAACCAGTATATATTATTGAATGGGCTAGCGTGCGTGCATAAATAAAGTTGATCTCATCTCACTACAATCTACTTGTAAATCAAAAACGAGGAAAGTTTTACCAAGAGAACCATATTCCTCGGTTAAAATATAATACAGGCTTAACGCTAATCAGGCTACGAGGAATTCAGGCCAGATGACCAGAGGAGATAAGCAGAATACGAGTACTATTGCAGATTTCGTACGAGTGGGGCAAACTACAGCACTGACTACGGCACGGCTACCGTACGGCATGCCGTGACGTTGAAATGGTTTCCCTATTGTTTTTGTCCTGCTGATCCAATCAAATTACAGAAATACGGTACAGCACGGTAACGGACATGCCGTAGTTTTTCCCACTCATACTAAATCTGCTCTATTGCAGCTACGTTAGCTTTCAAAAGAGCTTTAATTTGGCTGTCGAGAGAGCGTACCTGTACTTGTAGAGGGTGGTTCCTGTAATACTCTTTGACTGTCACCCTAACAAGACCAAACGCGCATGGCAAATACGACTCGTTGCCGTTACTTGTTGAGTCGCGACACCTGTAAATAAAGCAACACTCGACCGGTTAAGGAATATCTTGCAAGTGTTTCAAAGGTAGCGGGTTCGAGTCGACTCGGTCATCGAATACTGACTTCTTTGTGAGCCTACTGCTGTGTAATGGATTAAGTACGAGATTGGTGCGGGATAGGCGACTCAAAGGCAGACTTTCCAGCCCTAGCCTGCTTTGCAGACGTATTTTTTCACTCTCATAAATTCGAAGAAAATTCGAAGAAAATTTATGAGAATGAAAGAAGTTACTTTTTTCTTCGAATTTATGAGAATGAAAAAATATGTCTGCATAGCAGGCTATTCCAGCCCCGCTTTCATGTATTTTCAGCATTTGAAATGCCTATAACTCAACAGAAATCTAAAACTGGACACGATTTCTAGTTTAGATACTATCTTTCATGTGGTAGCATTGGTGTCCCTCTACAGATTAACCTACCAAATTATGCAAATTAAGAGGCAGCCATTATGAATGAGGTCTATCTTGATTTGAGTGTTGCGTCTGAGTTACAAAACTAACAGAACTCGAGGAGTTACAAATCATTACGCACAACAATAACGTACCAAGTCAGGGGCGTAGCTGGCCATTTTTGGTTTGTAAGCCCGTTCCAAACTTCGCGAGTTTAGTGAGGGTAAGGGAATCAAGAACAGACTAATGAACAGGCGTAGTGTGTAAGCCCGGGCTTACTGGCTTAAAGGCAGCTACGCCCATGCAAGTGCATAAAATTTACTAGTAATTTTTTGAGTACGTCATTGTTGTGTGTAATGGTGCTTATTAAACTTTAGGCATATTTGCGATAATTAGGACGTTGGATTATTCTGAGTCCTGACTCACTTTCTGTACATAATGGCAGCAAATGTCAAATTTCCTCTTTGTACGGAGTTCTTGTCCATATTTGTCCAGTGTATACCTGCTAGAGAGTAGTTATATTCCACCAGATAGGCCAGGTTATACAGAGCCTACAGATTATGCAAGAAAAATGATACATCAATAAGCATTTTCATGTACATTACTCATTTTTATTTAGTAAAAGTAATCAAGCAACATATGAAACAACATTTATAAAATAATTTAGATAGTACGCGCGTTCTGATTGAATGAAATGAAACAGATTTTCCGTGTTTGCACAGGCTCATGCAAACCTCGGTAAGTTTGGGAGAATACGAACACTCGACCTGTGGTCTCGTGTTTGTTCTGCTCTCGAATTCTCCTAAACTTACCTCGGTTTGCACGAGCCTGTGCAAACACGGAAGATCTGTTTCATTTCTTATGAAGCAACATATGAAGCAAAGCAAAGAAAAGTCACTTTATTTATAGAGGGTATTAAACAGGTTTCCCGGCTAACATGTAGTTCAGGACCCAGTTGTTTGAAGCCTAATAACCGCTAACCCTGGATTAAGTCTTAAACAATGGTTTTGGTTCCCTCGGTAGAAGGTTATTTGTTTCCAAATCTAGCAAGACAAGTAGAAACGTATTTGCCGTTTCTCCTCTAGGAATAAGTTTTTAACCTCAAATCTGTAGTTCACAAGTTAGCAAACTGATCGAACTAAAGTTTGCCCTTAATCCTGGATTAGATTAATCGGGCTTCGAACAACCGGGCCCAGCAATCTTCCACGTGGCCCTCTGTTGACTAACATGTAGTCCTATGGGTTTACGTCCTTATCCGAGAAGACGTGAAGGTCTAACCATTTACTGTTGGATTATGTAAAGGCAGCACCTTCTACTCAGTTATTTTTAAGATCCTGAGTATTGCTCCGGCCGGGGTTTGAACCCGCGACCTCCCGCACAACAGAGAGCTAACCGGGAGGCGGTTGCGTAAACATTCACTTAAAGGTTCGTGTTCCCACAGATCTGGCATGTTTACACAAGGCTATTTAAACACAGAACTGTTTTAAACTGACTTTAATGTTAGTATACTCACGTGGGGGTGATCATTCTTGGCGGCTGCCTTTGCGTACATCACGGCGGCTTCAGTAGTGTCACGTGATACAGTCTTACCGTACCAGTGATTATCACCAACCTTCATCATCGCTATCATCAGAATCATAAAAAAAATCATGAAAAATAGTGTGATTTAAGTATATCAACTCTCAATTGGACGTATGGCTAAATACAGGAATGCTCTGACAATATAAACTAACTAAAACCCTGCCTGAATTAACCGGTCGGTAAACAAGTTAACGAGGTTTTAAGACTAATTTGTGTTAAAGGAGTCCTCAAGAAAATAGGGCGGGGGGGAAATCAGAGCTTTTCTGGAAATCGAAACCCCGCTCTCCTACTCGTAAAGCATACGTCGCAACCACTACGCTAAACAACCACCTTCGCTCAAGCTCCGTCAAATTTTAAATTTTATAACCAAGCAAACTAGTTCCCAGTCGTCTAGCGGTCACTGCTAATCTATTGTATTCTTGGCCAATCAGAGGTCGGAGAATTCCTGTATTTAGCCGCTTCTCTCGATTGGACGTTTGGCACGACGGCCATGTTGGTTTTAAAAGGTATTTTTTTGAAAAATGAATTGCGCAATAGTTTTGATGACGTCACTTAGTTGTCGAGATCACATCTAATCCTCACCGCTCAGTCACTATCTTATATTATTCTAAAATAGTCCAGTTTCGTATTCGAAAATTACCGCTGAATTCAATGACTACAGACGCATGTACTCAGGCTTAGCCTCATTCTGAAGTTAAACATTCTTAAATACCAGCGAGAAGGTGCAAAATGCGAAACTACAACAATACGCAGAGTTGTGAATAGCTAAGCCTGAGTACATGCGTCTGTAGTCATTGCATTCAGCGGTAATTTTCGAATACGAAACTGGTCTATTCTTGTTTCTCACACTTTTATTCTTAAAATTGCTTTGATGGAGTAGTTTTTCCCAGATTTTCCAGCAGGTTTTACTTGGACAACTAAATGACGTCATCGGAATTATTGCGCAATACACTTTAAAAACATTCCTACACGCTTCCATTGCAAAATAAATAGCTTTTATTGCGATTTCAGTTTTCAAGAAACATTCTACATTTCATCTTGATATCATAAGTGTTTTGTACTCGGGTGCTATGCCTTAGTGGTTTTATTCCTATAGGAATGATTACAAACCAAGAACTGCTTGGTAACTCACAGAAGACCCAACCAAGTGAGGCTGACGAATTGTAGTATCTCCACACACAGTCAACGGCAGTTTTGTTCACCAGTGCATCCTGGGAACAGAGAAATGCAAGTCACCGTGTGTTAATCAGAAGTGGGTTTGAACATAGCGCCCTCATTGGATAATGCAGTAGGCGTGTAACATATAAACAAGTGCCTCTAAATACCTCTTATTAACCGAGTGCGAGGTCGGTATCGGACGTTATGGACAGACTTTTTTCTCTTCTTTATGGTCCAAGTACGAAGCGCGCGGGCCATAAAAAAGGGGGACAAAACTAGGATCCATAACTTACGGTACCGACCGATCAAACGAGGTTAGCTTTCTATTTGATGAGCCGGGGTGGCGCAGTGGTTAAGCGCTTCGCCTCTCACCTCTGTTGACCGGGTTCGATTCCCAGACGCGGCGCCATTTGTGAGTTGAGTTTGTTCAGTGGTATCTCGTCCTTGCTCCGAGGGTTTTTCTGCGGGTTCTCCGGTTTTCCTCCCTCCGCAAAAAATAACACGCTAAATTCCAATTCGATCTGTGAATTAGCCGGGTCCTGACTTTGATCAGCCCTGTGGTTGTTTCATGTCCCGTTAGAAATTCTGTGTTTTTTTAGACCGGAAGTGGGCGGAAGGTCCGTACGGGAAGTTATGGACCGTAAATTGGCCAATCAGAACTCGCGAAATTACTTAGTTATATAATATAGCTAGTTAAACTCATGAGCAATGATTGGTCAGTTTGTGGACCATACGACACTGCGTCTGCTTGCGCTTATGCTTGCATCGGTTGTGCGGAAACCCTGCCCAATAGCTGATATTACAGTGGCGTCTACGAATGGCAGTTTCAGCCGTATTGAGGTGTATAGTTTTACATTACTGTGACTGCGTGTGTTGTTTGCACCTATGATATGTCCCCAAGTGTGAACAGGGTCTTAGGGTCAGGGGAAGCAGCTTACCGGATTTTCTTCGCAAAGAAGTGCCGTGTTATACTGAGGAACCTCCATGCCCGCCTCGGCAGCAAGAAGGTAGAATATCAACGATTTATACCTACAGGAAAAGCGCACAAGTACTCACTGAAACAGCTTACAAGAAGGTAGAATATCAACGATTTATACCTACAGGAAAAGCGCACAAGTACTCACTGAAACAGCTTACAAGAAGGTAGAATATCAACGAGTTTATTCACTGACACAGCTACAAGAAGATAGAATATCAACGAGCTATACAGGCAGGAAAAGTGCACCAGTATTCGCTGACACAGCTTACAAGAAGATAGAATATCAACGAGTTATACCTACAGGAAAAGGGCACAAGTACTCACTGACACAGCTTACAAAACATTAGCAGACCGACAATGTCCTTAATCTCTAGTTTGAACTCAGTGTGAAAATCACTAGCAGTAAATCGAGAATATGAACCATCTTGGGCCCCCTTAACCTCGATGTCGGACAGAGATACAAGGGGCAGACCATTAAAGTGCCTATCACCCTTTTGCAATTTTGATAGCTTATGAACCTCCGAAACGTTTTGAGTACTTCTGTGAAGAAAGTTTTGGTTTAAAGTGAATACTTTATGTTCTACGCTTGTTTAAATCGTGTAATGTGACCTTTCCTGACCCATGACCGCGTAAGTAAAAGCCTGGGTCGAAACCTGGGTAGACGTCATCTCATTAATGCATTACTCTCCATGGCGCCTTTTTATCACAACAACATCGATGCATAGAAAATATACACAGTTTTTGAGTTGTTAGTAAAGAAAAAAGTAATTTTAGTCAACATGTTAAGTATTTCTTCAAATGATTGCAAAGCCGAATTAATTATGTGACGTCAAGATGACGTCTACCCAGGTTTTGACCCAGGCTTTTACTTACGCGGTCATGGGTCAGGAAAGGTCACATTACACGATTTAAAACAAGCGTAGAACATAAAGTATTCACTTTAAACCAAAACTTTCTTCACAGAAGTACTCAAAACCTTTCGGAGGTTCATAAGCTATCAAAATTGCAAAAGGGTGATAGGCACTTTAAACCTGAACCATTTTTGGAATATTTTAACTTTTTCAATTCCAATCATACATTGCTTAAGTTCAATTTGTTTCCTTGTTATGCAAATGTGTGGTAAAGTTACTTTTGAAGGCGAATACCAGAGCAACCTAAACATTTACGTCCACAATAGAAACCCGCTCGTTACCAGTCTCCTGTGTAATAGGCCTCGAGTGCTCTACGGAGAAGCCATCCAACGTCGGGATGCTGTTCAGCAAGAAATCGTAAATACCTGTAGAAACATACAGGAAGAACAGGTTAGACCAGTCATGAATCCACAACAACAAGTTTTCGTGCAGGATTGCGGTTAGAGCAACTAGGGATTATGGGTCCACTTGCATGGTCTACTAGTATTGTTCATATTACTACTAGTATTGTTCAACGAGAACTGCGCAGAAGTTGCATACCGACAACCCACCGACACCGTATTTTAGTATCCAATTCAAGTGTATTTGTATATTATAGTAAAAATACAAAAGGAAATATGGTTACCTACAATAACTAAAAAGCTAATCTAGTTAGGTGGCACTGAAGACAGCACCGTCAGTACATTATGGTTGAACCTTTCTTAAAGATGGCATAAGGGTTTTAGAATTAAACAGGAAGTTCCGGTATAAAAGGACCATGGCGAGGCCACTGACACCTTCAGTTGTCACTCAGTCTTTATGGTCAATAATGGAGCCCATAGGAATTTCAGCTCCACTATCAATTGCTCGGTTACACGTGACGTCATCGCGGCCATGTTGGAGCCGCCACGGCTTTGTCATTTGAATCTCTGGGGATTGATTGAAACCCAACAATTCTTGTTTTTGCAAACTTACAAACCAGCCAAACCCCCAGGAAACTTGGATTATGGACAGAATTGCACATTTGCAGAAAAAACTGTTACAAAAACTGGGTGAGAAGCTCTCACTTTGGCTCTCAGCTACTCGAAGATCCGCCATCTTTAGTCAAAGAGATAATACACTTACAGGTCGACTGGTCCTATCGCTGCTTCTTCTGAATGGTAACGTAGAGACAAATCCAGTAAAGCCTAAACACAGTATCATCCCCAGAAGTTTATTACTATTAGTAGCAAAAGTAATACCTATAAGTGTAGTTTCCTAACTAGAACTGTATCTGACTGGAACTCATTACAGGTTAAAGTTATTGATCAGCCTACCATACAAAACTTTTAGATCAAATATTGCTACTTTTTTTCATGACAAAAAGTAGCATTGTTTATTAATTATTCATTAATTATTTATTTATTTAATTTATTGATTCGCAGTGATGGGTTCACACCCTTTGCGAATTATATATTTAGAGTTAGATTTAGTGAACATCTGCGTGATGCTCCGCTGGAGTGCTGGAGTGCTTATCGCGAAAAATTCAAATAAAATACGTAAATGTTAAACTTCAAAGTAAGGGCTACAGAGTTCGTAAACAGTCCTAGATGAACAAATATCTTCTCTATGTACATGTTCACTTTTTGATGGCTTGTTTGATTTTAAACCTTTAAAATTTCGCATTTTAACAGAGAGACTATGTTCTTCACTGCTTGCGAATTTCAAATTTCGAGTTCGTCATGCGTAAAAAGAGGAGCGGCTTTAACCCTTTCCCTACTGGACATTTTTGGCTCAGTTGGTGAAATCCTGAGTGCTAACTCAACCCTCCCCTCTCAGGTCAAGCTTGGCTAGCCCGGGTCAGTTAAATACTGCTGACTTTTTAAGCCGAGGGCTCAAACCTTTCCCACAATGCCATTTGGGAGAATTCTGTTCACTCGTTCACGGTAGGTATGGCTGCTTCGGTAGGGTTTCCAATGAAATGTGTTCTAATTTTGGAGAAATATGCCACTGTCAGAGAGCTAGAGGACATCATTAAGTCTGAGGACGGCTCAAAAGTACTTGGTTTGCTTCTAGTAGGCTTTGTGAGGGGATTTCACAGGGTTTTTCAGTTGTGTTTGTGCTTTCAGACACAGGAAAAAAATATTCAATGAAATCCTTGGAATCCTGCAGTTGGCAGTCTTTTACCCCTGCTCAACCTATTAGGATGTGTTTTTGTCACTTTAAAGCAACGGCTTGAGTCCAAATCACCGCTCTTGGTTGTAGGGGTAAAAGACTTATAAAAAATTCCTACAGGAGTTCCAGAGGGGGGACCCCTTGTGATTTATTTGTTGATTACCCAGCATGCAATTGGAGGTGAGAACAGGTAAATGTAGTCGAGTGAAATGCAGTGTAAACATCGGCGTGGTTCACAGTCGTTTGGTGCGTTTTGTGCAACGACTGAGTGGTGATTTTGTGTTTGCTTTTGCTTTCAAGTGCGAATGGGAAGGTTTTTTTGAGCCGATTTTCAGCTCCTCAAAATTCGCGAAAATCGAAGAAACGAACAACGATGTCCAAAACAAATGCGTTTTTCTCCAAAGTGGGAGAGTCAAGCGATCCCTGTTATAGCTCTGACTTTGAAGTCATTCATCCCTTGAAATAATATCACAACATCGTATTTACAGCATGTCTAAGTTTGATGCAATAATTTTCTCCAGGTACATGCTTCATATTGGGCGGTTCCGGGCGGTACAGGAGGCAAAGGGTTAATACCTTTTTATACCGGAACTTCTTGTTTCAACGCCATTTTTTGAGGAGTGTAATCACTCGTATTAACCTCGCCTTCAACCGTCCCAACAGATATTGTTACTTTATACAAAGATAGGCAAGGAAAAGGTCGCAAAAGGGGCGCTGTCAACCCCCAAATGATAAACTTTCTCATGATGAAAAACAAAAATAACTGTTCAGATTAGCAGAGTAAGCTTTCCAGGTGAACTGGAGAAAATATGAGACAATTTTGATGAAGGATGGCAAAGATTCGGGTGGATGAAAAATACTGTTTGTATTTTTAGATTTAGAACAACTTGAAATTGGTTCACTGTAACCGACATCAAGTTTCTAGAATAAACTTTTGTAATCCACTTTAATCTTTGCCATCCTCTGTCGAAATAGTTTAGAAAGCATATCAGGACATTCACATGTTATTTCTCTTCTATCTCGGGGTGTTATTTTTGTAGTTTTGTTTTAAAGAAACTTGAAGTTTCAATTGATTGACAGTGCCCCTTTAACGATATCTGTACTCACACCACAGAGTTCTGGCAGCTCCTGTCCAGGTATTCTCCAACCCTCAGCTCCTCTCCCACCAATACGCATGCGCCAGGATGAGCCTTGTTCGCCGCTTGCATCCAGAACTTAAACGCGATTTTCTTGAAAAGAAAAACAAAAGAAATTTTCTTGAAAAGAAAAAAAATAAGACTGAATTCCGTGGTAAATCCACGAGGTGGCTCTTTGTCCATTGCTCCAGATCGAAAAGGAACTAAAAATAAGAGAGTTCGGAGTTTCTGGCAGTTTACAAAAGTTTCTTGTACGTTGAGTTGTCCTTACCTAGTTACACACGCACTCAGAACGCACGCTATGACAAAAGAATTATAATTTAATCATGTCTGTTCAGCTTACTCAATTTTTTATTGAAATGTTGTATTTAAAAGGATTTTTTCTGGTAAGAAGCAGGCTTTATGAACACAAAGAAACGTATCCGTGATTCAGATAGGATCTGAGAAAGAAAAGAAGACCGTAAACGTAAACAGTAAACCAGCTATGTTGTGCACATCTAAAATCCTTTGGGAGAAAGGTTCTTTCTTCAAGAGATTTCCACATGAATGTATCTTCTCGTGCGTTAACAAGAAATAAAGGAAACAACACAGAAGGGTACATGTGATCTGAAATGGGGCAATAATAAATGGTCTATGCACCTTATTCATACCTTATTCATACCTCGTGCCTACTTGGGAAGAAGTCTGGTAACAATAGTATCAGAGCGAGGCCAGTTATGGTAGGTACTTCATATATGATATATATTGTGTACCGAATATATTTCTAAATGCTACTGTTATTCTACTGCGTTCTACTGTGTTCTCCTGTATTCTACACAGAACACAGTAGAATACAGGGAAACAGTGAAAACACAGTAGAATTAGAACACAGTAGAATTTAGAAATATATTCGGTACACAATATATAAATATATCATATATGAAGTACCTAGGCCAGTTATTCCAAAGATCGCAAAATTGGAACCGGTCAGAAATGTCTTAGTTTCTGTCGTACCCGATTCTGTTGTGTCCTTATGTGTCATAAGGAAGTTAACGTTATTTTCCGCCATCGACTTTAGATTATTCTCTTCCTAGCCTGTGACCACAGGTAACCCAAGCTCTGTAAGTGGCTTTATTTACTAACATTTGTATGGATTTTTTTTTAGTCAGTAATATTGAATAAAAAGCGACAATACTTACAGCATGTGTTTATTTGTCCATGGGCTGTGTCTAGCTGCAATTTCAGCGTTTTTCGGCAAGTTTTGACCCCAGCAGTTCTGCTAACTGTATACCAAGTATTGTCGCTTTTTATTCAATATTAGTGACTAAAAAAATCCATACAAATGTTAGTAAATAAAGCCACTTACAGAGCTTGGGTTACCTGTGCTGTGACAAGCTGAAACAACTGCCTTTACGAATAAGGGCCATTGAATTCCGTTGCACAATGGTTACTCCGCCATTTCTACTAACCTTATCTTTTGGCTTGCCGCCCACCCATCCATTATCGTGAGCCACGCCCAGGTTAAACATGCCATCCCTGTCACCCTTCTTCGTCGCGAGCATAAAGTACAGGGCGCCACCGCTGTAATTAGACCGCATGTTCACCTCGTAGAATCCGAGTGCGTTCAGAGCTGGAGCAAAGCCTTGATCGGCAGCTTTTCTGATCAGCTCCAGAGCTTCGGTCTCGTTCTTGTTCGTACCATGGCCCTGAAAGTTGAGGAATCAGTAAGTAGGTCTCTCCTTTTGCAATTTCGTTTCCGGGTTCTTTGATCAGCGGTTGTCACTCGGTTCAGACTCTGGAGAAATCCATTTTTTTCCCATTCTGATTCGCTGTCCCAAAATGGATCGAAACAATAAACATGAAGGGATTAAACCGGGTGAACAACTGCTGATAATAACACCGGGAAGACTGTGGGCACGAGACTGATTCTTTTTGGGAAAATGACATTTGTATTATGGCGTCATTTTATTACAATGACCAGAATCTTTCCAAACTGTTTTCTCATTCAGATTACAACTCCTTTGAGAATTCCAAGACAATGGTCCAAATTAGAGGAACAAAACGATTCGCGCAAAGAGT
This sequence comes from Actinernus sp. WN-2022, assembly GCA_030867875.1. Lineage (NCBI taxonomy): Eukaryota > Metazoa > Cnidaria > Anthozoa > Actiniaria > Actinernidae > Actinernus > Actinernus sp. WN-2022. The sequence continues at coordinate 18,794,326 of JAOWCC010000064.1, read as the reverse complement.
TCTGGGAGTTGTAGTATGTGACGTCATCATGAAAATGTACTTTATTTTCTATTTTACATAACTGTAGATAGCTCCAAAACGTATCCTTCTGAACGATTCTGAATCTAACCAAGTTGAATAAAAGGCTGTAACCAATATAAACACTGGTATGATCAACTAAAAGTCGATTAAGGTATGTTAATCTCCGTGGTGAGCGAGTAGCAGCTGACGTTTCGAGCGCTAGTCCTTCTAGAGCTCTGACGAAGGACTAGCGCTCGAAACGTCAGCTGCTACTCGCTCACCACGGATATTATTTTAGCATACCTTAATCGACTTTTAGTTGATCATACCAGTGTTTATCTTCCCCGCCGACGGAGAACAACACTAGGTTTTACAGGAACTAGTCACCCATTGTAACCAATATAATTTGGAAGGCCATATCTGAAGTTCTTCTATAATGTAGTTTGCAGGTAGAAGTAGATCTGACATCAAACTTACTTTGAGTTTAGAGATCCCAAGGTTAAATAGGCCTTCAGGGTTTCCCTTCTCGGCACTCATCTGGTAAAACTTAGTTGCTTGTTTCAGATCTCGCTGGAATCCTCGCTTGCCGTAATAATGCATCTCGCCCAAAATGCTCTGTAACATAATGAAAATGAATGTCTTATTTTATAGGACGGGTCCAAACTGGGTTTAACAGTCATAATATGTGAATACAGTTACAGCAAACAGACGCACCTCATTGGTGGTTTTCATCGTCACAACGCTCGGCTGCAAAATTAGTGTGCATGCCATTGAGGAAAATCATAATTTTGGACCTTGTAGAACTACCAAAAATACATTTTACCCGAATTTTGGAACATTAGAATATTTCCTATCGGAGCTGTGAGCTAATGAATGTATGACAATTTTATATAACTTTGTATGCACCGCCTGTCCCTCTTTGGGACACTAACATGGCGGCTGTAAAACCGCGATATAAATAAAGCTTAATTTCCCACCAAAATCATTGGGTTTTACTTCAAAACTATTTGGATACAACTTATAAGGATTTATCAAATAGAAAAAGAGAATGACATTAGCACTTGGGTTTTTATGCCGTTCGAAAAATACGGTGGACCGTTCTGTCATAAAATTCAAAATGTGTTTACCCCGGAACAAAACACCCTATCGACGTGAAATTTGCTGTGTAGACTTTTATTATCGATATACAAAGAACAGCTTTGCAGGACTTATAGATTTTGAATTTTGGTGACGTCACATGCAAACCAAGAATAGACGCCACATTTTTCGTAGTCACAACGTAGCGCTAAATTCGAATAATACACACTCATTAACGCAGCCAGCATGCCTTGAATTAGGTGCATTATCCATCCCTTGTTTTCTTTTCATGTAATCTGTTATTAATCATGTAAATAGTACCTAATTGTGACTTCAAGCCCAAGCAAGAGCGGCAAAATTTCGTCACGCGAATAGGCGCTGAAGGGCTGCGAACGGTCGGCTATTTGTACTAATGTTCAAACCTGTGCGTCTGCAAGTCCTTGTAAGGCCTGATAGGAGAGCCACTGGAATAAATCTGAGTTCCTGCCCTTGTGATTGGCTAACTCGTCATAGTCATCAAGACGAACGGCTTCTGAGTGGGTCTGAACATAAATTAACATATATTATCGATAAGCTGGTGGAGAACCAATCAAAACGAGAGGGCCAGTCGTAACCGAGATAATTGACAGCTTACGTGGACAGCATGGTGCTCCTGTAAAACCCTGTCCGATGTTATAGCTGCCATCTTGTAGTAACCTGAAAATTAAAGAAATAGGCAAATGAACAGTTCCATTAAATTACAGGGACGGAGGAAAGACAGGTAAGAAAGCTTTAGCACGCATGCTCGTATCAACTCAAATACCCTTGGGTACAAAAAGAAACGTGAGAGGTCAGTCTATGTTTATATGGTGGTATTTTGAGTAAAATTCATAATTATATAATTATTACTAAATTATTGCTATTTTTGCTAACCAAGCGCGAGGGTTTTGATACTGGATAATATCGGCCCGAGATCGGCCCGAGTACGGTACCAAGCAAGTAACACTAGAGCAGATTTCATATCTCATGCCCGCGCGGAAGAAGTCTGGTAACAAGGCCAGTTGTCCCAAACATCCCACACCGCGGCCACACAGCGGTCAAACGTCTGCGCGTGCGTATTACGGTCAGTCTGGTGGGCGGTCGCGCGAATTTCCGAATTTCCGCAAAATTTACCTTAAAACATATTACAGTGAACTTCTACCCCCAAAAGTTAAGAAAAATACGTGAAAGTTAAGCTTTTTATTTTCACAGTCGACGGGAAATTGAACAAACTTCAAACTGTGAGTTTACCAAACTTTTTCGTAATTTACCAAAACAGTTCTCAAGGTTTGAAAACGGGTGTGTGAACAGTGACGGCAGCCGGCTCGCTTTGAATTTGTTTTGGAATATGTTGTTGTTGCAAGACTTTTGACGCATGCGCAGATGTTTGACCGCTGTGTGCACCGCGGCAAAACGTTATGCTCCGCTGGTCGAAAGAACGAAGGCTCTGGTTTCAAATCGAAATTTCGGAGGGTTTAAACGTTTTTAGTAAATAAATTTACAACTTAGTAAACTCAGTGAATTACAAATTAAGAAAACTTCAAGCTTTTAAGTAGTTTTCTTGTCTTTTTTTGCGAAACATTGTAGAAATTAGAAACAGGGGTGATTTCCTCTGTTTTCTTTTAGTTTCGGCGGGAAACTGGACACACGCGCGGGCGACGACCGGCACATCAAAAGCGCATACGCATGACATTTTGCCGCGGTGTGACCGTAACCGTGCTGTACCGTATAACTCTACCGTATGGGATCAGCAGGTCAAAAACAATAGGGAAATTATTTCAGTGTTACGGCATGCCATACAGTAACCGTGCTGTTGTCAATCCCACTCATACCAAATCTGTTCTAGTACGTAGTTATTATTTGGTAAAATATGCGGATCAGTAATAATGGTGATACAGATCCATACTATAAAATGCCATCCAACCAAACAGAACACTCGATTTGTCCTTGTAAGTGTCTTGTGTAACTTATGTAACTATACAAATTAAAGTCTGAAATGTGAAAATCGTCCTACGATGTCTTGCTTGGCTAAAGACAGAACCTCCCGTCGCGCTGAGTTCAAACTCTTGGACCCGTAAACTATTGCATCAATCCTGCTCTGCCAACACGGCTAGCCCAACGGTGATCCGACGACGAAATTTCATTATTGGTAATACGTGCGAAGTAATATCCTTACCAGCGGCAGTATCACAGTTCATAGGTATGTCATCAGCTCCTATTAAATGGCGATAGGCCAGCGACATCTGGGACAGGGCGTGGTCATTGGCTGCACCTACTAGTAGATTGAGCCAGGCCTGGGTAACACAGATGGTAGTTATCACTTTTAATGTATCTCGTATACATTTATTGGGTTTTAAAATAGATTTCATTGTTTGTCAAGTACGTCATCTTAGCAGAATAATACTGGTTACAACACACAGTACATACCATAGCAGGTATAGGGTAAATTGTGCAATGTCACGTTTCCTTTGCCAATCAGAAATAACCTTCACGAAGTAAACAAGTTAGGAACGATACATTCTGGCTGTTCAGATCTACCAACAGCAAACAATGGACGGAACTGGTTCGGTCCAATGTACCGTTACGTTACTTATTTGAAAGTACTGAGCAGTGTTAATTCCCTACCGGAGAAGACCTACATTAGTTTTTACAGGAATTTTCCTTAAATTGTATCATCTTGGAAGATATAACAGAACTTTATCATGGATCCACGTGAACTGTTTACTGTTTCGTGGAGTGATCACATACTTGCCAACATTGTAGAATTCAAATGCAGGACATGACATCGAAGTAAATGTTCTTTTACTTATCTTTGCAACCACGAAAAAAAACCGTGACAAGGGAAATATGCGGAAATGAAAATGCGGGACATGTGGAAGGCCATGCGGGACGCGGGACAAATGACAAAAATGCGGGACTTGCGGGACAGTTGGCAAGTACATGATGACATTGACACATGACACCTACCTTCCTTAAGTCCTGTGCGACACCTAGTCCTGTGGTGTATATAACAGCAGCAGTGTAGAGTGACTTCACGTTGCCAATGCAGCTCGATACTCGAAGCAGACTCAGTGCCAGAGGCACATGTCTGGGACCACGTACCTGCATAGCAAACACAGCGCACGTTTGACTTGATATTTCTATATGAAGACCCCTTTTAGTGACTTCCACTTGTATTCATACACATACATCCCAGCCACTTTTTGGACAAATTTGATAGGAAATATAGGCTGTGCAAGTTCTAAATATAGGAAAATATAGGATTTTTTCCAAAAATATAGGCACTTTATAGGAGCTAAAATAGCTTTCAAACAATAAATAGTAAACAATAAACACACAATTTTTTAAACATGTGAACTTTTAATGTGTTTGATCAAACCTGTGTTTTTTTTATTGATAGGAAAGAATTTTGCTTTTGTTAATTCACAACAAAAATGCTAAAAAGTGCAAAACATAAATGTATCACTCAGCATACATCCTATTTATAGGAAATATAGGAGGATTTCTTGAAATATAGGCTCTTTATAGGATCCTATACAAATTATAGGATATATAGGAAATATAGGAGGTCTGGGATGCCTGCATACAGTATTCTTAGCTTTAAGCTTTAGTTAGTTAATTCCACAATGTGTTTATTTTTATTATTTAGTTTCCATTATAGCTTTATTTTTCGAATCATGCTTCACACCAAGAGAGCATAAGAAAGAGAGAGAATCTCGTAGTGTGTGGCATGCGATGATAATGTCGAATAAAATCTATTTTTAGTAACCGGATGCAGTTGAAGCAAAGTGGGCGCGCGCGCAACAACTAAAAAATTGGCGCCAAAATATTGACCGTCTAAAATCGTCAAAATATTTTCGCGCCATTAATTTAGTTGTCGCGCGCGCGCGCCCACTTAGCTTCAACTGCTTCCGGTTACTAAAAATAGATTTTATTCGATATTATTATCGCACAGGCGCGCGTATTCTTGGTTTTCACATGACGTCATCAAAAAACTAAAATTTAAACTACAGGTCCTACAAAGCTGTTCTTTGTATATATTCTAGACGATAATAAAAGTCTACAAAGAAAATTTCACGTTGATAGGGTGTTTTGTTCCGGAGTAAATAAATTTTGAATTTTATGACAGAACGACTCAGCGTGTTTTCTGGAAGGCATAAAAATCCATGTAATTGTGTCAATTTCTTTTATTTAACTCGATAAATCTTTAAAAGTTGCATTCAAAGAATTTTGAAGTGAAACCCAATGATATTGATGGGAAACTAAGCTTTATTTGTTTTTTCGTTTTATGGCGGCCATCTGTGTGTCTCTGAGAGGGACACAATGATGGCGGACGCATACAAAATACTGTAAAATTGTCGTACATTCATTGGCCCACAGCTCCGTAAGAAATAATCTAATGTTATAAGTGTATTTGTGGTAGTTCTACAAGGACCAAGATGTTTTATTTGATTTCATAAATGCAAACCAATTTTGTGATCGCGTGTCATGACGATGAAAACCACCAATTGGATATTCCCTCTCCTACGTATGCTCTCTTGTTCACACTTAAATGAATTGAACCATATCTACGTTACACCGCGGCAAAACGTTATACTCCGCTGGCAGATAAGAACGGAGGCTCTGAGGAGAAGATTGTTCAAATACAAGCTTAGTAACTAAATATTCCAAGGGCTTAAACCTATTTTAGTAAATAATTTTCTAACTTAACATTTATGATATTTTTCCACGCTTCTAATTTTTCGAAAGTATGGAAATACCATGGAAATCCGAATTTTAATGATTTTCCATGTTTTTCAGCGACTTCTCAGAATGAGACCTAAAAGCAGCGGTAACTGCCTTTGTTTTCTTTCAGTTTGCGCGGGAAACTGGCAGGACGCGCTCGCTGAGCTGGATCACCAAAATGCGCATGCGCCTAACGTTTTACCGCGGTGCTAGCAGCTATCTTTATTTTTCGGGCAAGGTCGACTTTGGGATACCTATGTGCGCAGTCAGGGCAACACAGGTAACCCAAAAATCAAACTTGCCCGAATAAAATTCCCCAGGAAGCCACTGGGAGGCTATAACTGTATTACTATGCATTTGGAGGCCAGTTGGTAGAGTCGCTCTCCAGCCGACGTCATGTTGATAGTAGCATTGCTCAACACATCTAGAACGACTCTATCCACCTCGGGCGTCTCTCCAGACAACGTGACGTCGCACTGATCACGACCAGCGGGTGAAGTATCTTTGAACGAGTAATACTCATAGGGGGAAGGCTGTGTTGCCAAGCAGCTGTCTGGAGATTGGTAAAACACAGGACAAGCTGTCAATCGCTGTCACGTAGACCAATTAATGTTAACAACAACAACAATTTATCTGTACTTACAGTGGCAGATTACATGGGTCGGATTAAAGTAACAAGTTATAAAGTAACCGGGCATCCGAAATAACTATATAAGGAGCTAATTAAGCTAATTAAGGTGATATTAAATACACACGCAACACACAAAATACACACTATCAAACAAAGTATACATGTACTATTAGTAAGCAGGATGTAGGTCCGGTCAAAACAGTTATTTAGATTGTTAATAAAGATTTAGAAGTTTGTCTTTAAACTTTCGCTTGAAACAGCGAAACCTCAAAGATATTATAGATTCATCAACATTGTTCCAAACTTTGGGGCCAAGATATCTTATATTAAATTTTCCATAATTTGTACGAATCTTTGGAAAGGAGAAGGTGGATTTAGATGCAAAGCGAGTCCTGTAATGCTAAGAGTCGACTCTAGATTGAATGGCCGTAAAACGATTCTTTGTGTGAGTTTTTTCAGTCTTCCTAAATAAGCGAATCAGAGCGCGCAAACAGTACTATTAACTTGTGTGGTATACACCTAATTCTAAAAAGGTTGTCCGATCAAAAGCGACAAGCGACAAGCCAAGATCTGAAAGACCTCTGAGTGTTATGAATAAAAAAATAATCAAATTAATATTTCCTAATCAGATCCGCAATCGTAAATTATTAGAACTTCGTTCTGTAGTCTTTTATTCTGGTAAAAAATATACTGATCATGTGCACACCTGAATAAATCAATTACGAACACAAAGTACAGACATCCTTTTCGGTCTTTGCTTGTCGCTTTTGATCGGACATCCTTATTTGAGGGTACTCCCATATAAGAGTGACAGGGATGCTCTTCGGAAATTTTGAGATGAACCCCTAAAAGATATCAGAATCTCGTTTTGTGGGTGTGGCTCGAATTCATTTTCACCCCTAACAGGTACCAATTCTAAAACAAAACATTAACTGACAAGCTTCCTGTCATATTAATTTCCAGCTTAATACCCTAAAAGGTAACCGGAATAATCTAACGATGGTCATTTTAGATTAAACACCCAAAGCGGTACCAAACCACGAATTTTGACCCCTAAAAGGTACGACGATCATTCCCGTCACTTTTATATGGGAGTCAGACACGTACCGTTGTGTACTTGTTGAAGGCTCTCCTCCATCAATCTGTCGATAGCAAACTCTTCTATCTTGCTACTCAGTCTCTCTGTTATAATTGTACAGTGCTCAAAGTGCTCTTCAAGTCCTGTTAGAATCAGTACATTGTATGCAATCGGTTAGTTAACAACAGGGATAGGCTTGTCTCACTCCAATTCCGTTTCAGATCAAACAGCTTTACTTTTGCCTATTCTTTGTTTTTGTTTGTTTATTTGTCACAAGTGTTGAGAAGCTGAGCAAAATACTGAAAACGGCACGGATACACAGAAAGTCAAGACATGACGATAACACAGAAGTGTCAACAGCTCTCGACTGCGTCTCGCGTGTAAGTCTTTCTTATCATCACATTTTGACATCATCTATGGCATCACAGATGCATGGTAAAACGACATCAATAAACCTTTTGTTGAAATAACAATTTTATGTGATGCCACGAACAACATAAACTAATGCAAGCTAATGAAGCATAGCTCCGTTGATCCTAAATGTTTTGCTTGACTAATGAATAAACTTAAGTATAATCATCAATGCTAATGATTCTCTATAATCCTAAGGCAGATATTTAACGGGGGTGCGGTGACAACACTACAAAAAACTATTTCGGAATAGGAGGGAGTATGGGACCAACTCTAAGAACGGCTGCAAAGGACTCATTTTGGGAAGAACAGCAAAGATTGTCACTGCTCAAACTTAACAGGCTTTGTTTGAGTTGTGACCCCCCCCCCCCCCCCCCCCATCCCTCCTCCCCCTTCTGCGTACCTTCAAGTACACATAAGCATTTGTCCATGAGAGGTTAAAAACACATGTAGAGTTCAATATAAATCCATTGTAACAAGCAAGTACTTACCAACAGTAAACATTGGGTGATCTTTTGGAGGTAATGGTATCTGAGAAATAAAAGTTTAATCATTTCAAAATGATATACTCCCATATTAGGCCATTTTGACGATGTTGCGCGCGCAGCTATCTGTTTTAAATAACAAAAGACTGGTGAACCAGAACGAGTCTTAGCAGCTCGCGTCTATTGTTCTACTAATGCCAGCGCAAAATCGTCAAAATGGCCTATTCTATAGACAGTCATTTTCGGTGATGTTCTTATGTGACTAAAATCCCTACCTAAGATTTTTGCACAATAATTACAGTTTTGTACCTTTTTGTATTCAAAATTAAAGCAAAATAATAAGCACATCCAACTGCTTCCTGTATGGCTCTGATCTATCGAGTATCGTGCAGGAGGTTGAGGGATCAAACCCCAGCCGCACCAACACTCAGGGTGTTAAAATAACTAACAAGAAGAAGATGGCGCTCCATCTTCAGGTATATACTACATACTAGTGGATAATACTGTAAAACAGTAGAGAAAATGATTATGCAGGGAGACTATATGGAACGAAACACTACCATGAAGTATATACCCATCTTCAACTGCAATCCACCGTATGGTAAAAAAGATGGCGCCTGTACATTTAACCACAATCCTTTGCGAACCTGACCGTCAAAATAACACGTAGAAATCCTCTATTCTCTTCAGTGACAGTGTATAGACCCATATCACGGTTTTAAAAGTAGTCGTTTTCTTGGCTCCCTACCAAAGCCGCTTATACTGCTGTAAGAACACCTCAACACTGGTCTTATCTCCACATTTAAGGGTTATACGATGTTTGGGAGCAAAGTTACAGGTCGCCAAAGTAGCGAATTTTTACAGACGTTTGTATGGCGGACGTGCAACGTTGCCCGTTGGCCATACAGATGTCTGCAAAATTTCCCAACTTCGCGGTCTTATATCTTCACTCCTAAACATCGTATAGCCCTTAGATTTGGGGATTTGTCTAGTTTTGAGCTGTTCTTACAGCAGTATAAACGGCTTTCCTAGAATTCAAAGAAATCGACTACTTGAAAAACGGTGATATGGGTCAATTGGCTAAAGTACTTTTACTGATTTGTTTTTACGATTTAAAACCTCTCTACCGCGATTTTATAATGGATTGAAAGATCTAAGGATTGTGGGTAAAAGAACAAGCGGCCATCTTTTCCTGTACGGTTTATTGTTATATAGCTGTGACTTTTCCAGATATAACACTCGCCCTCATTGGTTGATTTAGGGTCACATGACAGGTAACAAGCAAACTGTCATGTTACCCGCTAACTAGATAAGCGGGCAACATTTTGAAAACTATAACATCAGAGGGTAACAGTGCATTGTTTTCCGCTAGCGCAGGTGATCAGACCGTGTAATGTCGTTAGTTTTGGTTACGTCAGAGGGTAACAGTGCATTGTTTTCCGCTAGCGCAGGTGATCAGACCGTGTGATGTCGTTAGTTTTGGTTACGTCAGAGGGTAACAGTGCATTGTTTTCCGCTAGCGCAGGTGATCAGACCGTGTAATGTCGTTTGTTTTGGTTACGTCAGAGGGTAACAGTGCATTGTTCCCGCTAGCGCACGTGATCAGACTGTGACAGAAGGGTCTGATTTTCTCTTCCTCGTCGCGCCACACAGAGAAATAAACAAACTTCTTTGGAATACATAGATCTTTGAATAGTCGTCGGATTGATTTTAGGGTTCAATTCCCTTGAAGTGTTTAATGTTGAAACCTTCATGAATATATTCTCACGCACACATGCGCGTGCAATGTGTGCGGTGCGCTTGCATTAGTTTTCTTTTTTCTCTTATTCCTTTTTTGCTCTGTGTGTACAGAGCTCCGCTATTTTGACCCAAATTTCAAGGATGGACTCATTAATCCTCACAAGCACAATATTTTCACCTGTGATGAATGCAGAACACGTGTGCGGTATATGGTAGTAGGTCCTATGAAGCCTTTAAATGAAGAAAACCCAGCTGATCCTCCGATTACCCAGTAACCATCACTGTCACTGTAGTGGAATGACCCACGCGGAAAACTGAAAACAAAAGCTTTCATGAGAACTCTGTGTCTCAAGGATGTCCCCATGTCCCCACGCCATGTCTCCATGTCCCCATGCCCCCATATCCCCACGCCACTCTTGCTCTTTAATTCATTTCACCTCGTATAAGCCGCACCCACAGTTTAGGCTTACGATCTAACCTTGAGATCAAAATAAAAACTTGGAAGGAAATATACCGCTTATAAGCCGCAGCCCAACTTAAGCGACATTTTACTTTATTTGTGGTTACATGCACTACAGCTTTAAGTACGTTTATCCTGAGAAAAAGAAAACGACTGAACATGGTTTAGACAATCTACAGAGCAAGCGCATAAACGACCACTTGATGGATTGCTGTATTTGTATACTGTTGTAATATTTGTATTGAGGAAGGGGAGGAACAGCAGTCCACTGCATTTGGCAGAGTTCAAAAATCCTAGTCACAACAGTAAATTCTAGCTGGGTCTCAACGTTAGGGGACTGCAATTCCCCTGTGACTCCGATGACTACGTTTGTATGTAAAATGGTGCTGGAAATTTAGGAGATATCGAAACCCAGAAAAATCGATTGGAAAAAAATCGGAAAATTGGTACCCTTTCCAAGGCCGCAAACTTAAAACGTGAGAATCTATTTAATGGACAAGTGATTAAATAATTACTATGTAATGATTTACATTTATTAAATATTGTTACGTTAAGTGGGCATTGAGCAAATGCACTATACTGCAAGATAGGGGAAAGAAAAAAACTGTGACCTATTTAAGATCGCATATTTTATTTAGGCATGATAACACAAAATATGTGACCCTGCTTAAGGGTCAGGCACCTCGAAAACCATACACTATCCCGTGACACATACATGTACCTATATACATATGGCTTACACAGACAGACAGACATGACAGACATATTTTTATTAGCTCTTTGTACTGCATAGGTACATCAGATTGTTGCTGATAAGCTTTTAAAGTGGCTATTAAAAAGTAAGGTAGTATTAATTAAAATATATTTTAAGCGGTTATATATAAGAGCCCTATATCGTGGAAGATTGGGCATTCATGCACTCATCCCCATGTCCCCACGCCATGTCCCCATGTCTCCATGTCCCCACGCCGCCATGTACCCATGCCCCCACGCCGCCATGTACCCATGCCCCCACGCCGCCATGTACCCATGCCCCCACGCCGCCATGTACCCATGCCCCCATGTCCCCATGCCACATTAATATTCATATTTTGCAGCTGTAGCTGCATATTCCCTCGGGGGTTGATAATAGTTAATTAGAAAATATATTTTTCTGACATATGACCATACTGTCTAGGTTTGCGAGAGTTTTTAATTTGAATCTGAAGAAATCATTACCAATTGCCTCAAAAGTTTTACATCTTAATTAGGAAGTGTATTTCGTATTACATTTATTTGTCGCATGTTGGACATATTCAATCTTCTGGTTTAAGTAGGGTTTGACATGTCTTCCTTTCTCAATTTGTAGACAATGATTGCTTATTCTTAATTTCGTGATTGTGTTTAATATTTATGACATTTTGAACGTGCGGTAGATCTGTAGTTTGTTGCCCTGGTTTGGGCATTAAATATATCACTGAACCAATGCTGTATAGTTCTATAATGTCTTTTAATCGCTGTTTAATGCTCTTTAGGTATCCCCTGTACTCTAGCGAATTATACAATTTATATGGAAGTACCCAATGCTAACAGAGGTTGGCTTGACTTACTGCAAATAAAGAAAGTTCTCTCCATCATCAAGATTAGCTCCATATCTTGTTACCACTTGGATTCGTCTGTCAGCAAACCCAAGTACTATCTGTACCCATGTGTTCATCTGTATCGCATGCTGCGACAGGAATGCAAAGCCACTCTCATCCTTGTAGTGTAGTTGAATGTGAAGGTGACCTTAAAAATGTATTTATAAAATAATTGATGTATTACTAAGAGGGTCTCAATGGGGGGGTCTACATGTCAGTTGTCAGTTAAAATTTTGGCCATTTGTCAGTTGTCAGTTAGCCCTAATTAATCATTACTAGAGAAAATTTACAATGTTTGACCCACAAAAACCAAATTTGTCAGTTGTCAGTTATTTTTCGGTTGTCAGTTATTTTTCGGTTGTCAGTTGTCAGTAAAAAAAATCGTCATTTGTCAGTTGTCAGTTATTTTTAAGGCCGTTTGTCAGAAGTCAGTTAACCCCATTCAGACCCTCTACTAACTACAGGTCTTTCAGCAGTATTCTCACCAGACTGCGCCATTGTGGGGATCTCACATTTCTCCCCGATACGAGTGGTGAACTAAAATATGAAGGGTTGTGTGCAACCACACCGCGGCAAAACGGTATGCTCCGCTGGCCAAAAGAACGAAGGCTCTGCTATCAAATACAAATTACCGAGGGTTTCAACTTTTTTAGTAAACAATTTTATAACTTAGTAAACTCACAATGAATTGCAAATTAAGAAAACTTCAACCTGTTAAAGTCTTAGGCTTAGCTTTTAAGCAGTTTTCTTAGTTTTTGACAAAACAGTTCACAAATGAATACTTTTAAGCAGAAACGTTAAAATCACGGCATGTGCCTGTTGTTTCTTTTCAGTTTTCGCGGGAAACTGGGGGCGGCCGCGCACGGACAAGAAATAGCAAATACGCATGCGCATGACGTTTTGCCGCGGTGTTGTGTGCAACAAGGGTGTAAGTAACCCCTGATCACATTCTAAATTCTCCCTTAGAAAACAAAGCATTTAAAGGAGAATTTAAAATGCGATCAGGAGTCACTTACACCCTTGTTGCACACAGCTCTTCAATTAACAAATTAGACGAGAATCCCTTGTCTTAGCCTCCATTGAGCAGCAGAGTGTTCAGTTGCATAATGCTGAATGCAAATTAGAAAATCCGGTCAGCAGAAATGTTGTACGTTAATTTGACTCCTAGGTCAAATTTACATCAACCTAGGTCAATTTGATCCAAACTAGGTTGGAATAAACTAACCTACATGTAGGTCAAAATGACTATTTCAAATTGAAGGCCTTGAAGTGAAAACGGCTTAAGTGACAATTTGAAAATCTTGAAAGTCAACTTCGCTTTTTGATTAAGAAAACCTGCAATTTATTCGCTATAGAATGTTCATTTCTATTACGAAAAGAGTTATTATTGTTTTGCTATTCTATTTGGGGGGGGGGGGGGGGGGGAGGGGGGATGGGAGAAGAATTACTGCAGGATGATGCAGGAGATCTAGAAACAACATTGTCACGCACACGCTCATTCGCTGTACGTTTCGGCGGTAAATAGCTGAAACAGTGGTTGAAACAGTGGAGATACTTGGTGGAAAGACAGAGTAATGTTTCGAAAAAGCAACTCTGTGTAAAGTGCCATTTGGACTAAAAGGCGATTCGTTATCGCTGGAGATTTACACAGAGTCGTGTCTTCAGGCGAAGCAAACTGTGAATATTCTGGAGCTAAGAAGGCCATTTCGGTAAGTTTCGTGGTCTGAGCTTTCCAAAGATAGTCATGTCGGGCCTTGCTTGTGCTTAATGCCTGGGGACGAATCCCTATAATAATAATAATGGACTTTGTTGGGTAAGAAACACAATTACTGGTGACTCAGTAGTTTACATTGCAGCCATTATAAAAACTAAAACTAGATAAGAATTACAATTATATGGAAACTAGATAAGTAATATTAATTGTTAAAGATAATTTGCAATTTGTCCTAAAAGTAGACTAAATACTGAATTAAAATGTTCTTGTAGTGTTAAAATGTTTATGTTTGAAGTTATTGGATAAAATGGTGTTGCATAAATGTTCCTTAAAATTACTTAGTTGGGAAATGTTTTTCGCATCGCTTCTAATGGCTTTCCATAATCGAGTGCCGCTCGCATGAAATGTGCGAAGCCCTGAATTCCTAGATAAGAATTACAATATGGAAACTAGATAAGTAATATTAATTGTTAAAGATAATTTGTAAATTGCAATTTGTCCTAAAAGTAGACTAAATACTGAATTAAAATGTTCTTGTAATGTTAAAATGTTTATGTTTGAAGTTATTGGATAAAATGTTGTTGAATAAATGTTTCTTAAAATTACTTAGTTGGGAAATGTTTTTCGCATCGCTTCTAATGGCTTTCCATAATCGAGTGCCGCTCGCATGAAATGTGCGAAGCCCTGAATTCGTTAGGCATTTAGGTACGACTAACCCAAGGTTAGACGAGGCTCTAGTGCAGTGATTGTGAGTGTATTTTAAATAATTTCTATAGTTATTAAAGTACTCCGGGCATTTTCCACTAACAATCTTAAACATCATACACAGCTTCTTCACGCTAACGATAGGAATCCAGTGCAGCATGTTAAAAAGTTCTACTGACCTATCATTAAAGCTTGCATCTAGAATCAGTCTACCGCAACGTTTTTGTACTCTTAGTATTCTTAATAATTGTTCATTAGAGGTGTTGCCCCAAACTGTACAACAATATTCAAATATGGGCTTAACAATTGCATTGAATAGCAATTTTCTGGAGTGGGTAAGGTAGCCCTTTGCTCAGTAAAGAAACTCTAGAGTTCAACTTGTGAATTACATAGTCCGTATGATTAACCCAACTAAGGTGCTTGTCAATCTTAACACCTAAGAGTTTTTCATCATCAACTTCCTCCATTAGTTTTTCATTAAGGTACAGATCGAGATTGGATTTGTTTATTTGCTGCAGTTTTTGTCTGGTAGCAAGGAGTATTTGCTTCGTCTTCTTTGTGTTGGGGATCATCTTATTTTAATTTAACGCAAACCAGCTGCTCGCACTATCAAGGCAGGAACACCCAACGGTAAAACTTCATAAAAACAAACATTCTGATGTTTTTATAACAAATCAGATGTATTTAAACATATTTAAGGGAATTGTTTTTCAGCTGGCAGACGAACAGCTGTTCTGCAGCGCCAGCCAGCCTAAAGTTCATGAAGAATTTCTAAATTTCCCAGCTGAAATATTTAAGTGCAGAATTTGCCAGCAGCAAAAATATTTTTTTGAATATATTCCCAGGTAAGTGCAGAATTTGCCAGCTGAGAAATATCGCTCTGTTATATTATTATTATGTAATTATATCGGACTGCAGAATTTACCAGCTGACAAATATCGCTCCGTTATATTATTATTTAGTATCAGACTGCAGAATTTGCCAGCCAAGAAATTCCAAAGTGCAGAATTTGCCAGCCGAGTGGCCCAGAAGAACAGTTATTTTGCAGAACAGTTCGTTGGGTGTTCCTGTCAAGGCTCACTTGTAGGTCATGTTGGATGATATCGGTGCTACCATCAGCCGTCCACAGTGTCGTGTCATCAGCGTATATCTCACCGTTAGTACTGGGTAGGCACAGGGGTAGATCGTTCTATGGTGTTCCCCTGTCAATTTTTTTGCAGTGTACCCAAAATTCATTTCGGCCCATTTTCAGTCCGTAGGTAAACAGAAGGGAATCGGGTCTAATCCGTGTAATCCGCGAAAAGATATTTATTTTTATTTTTTTTTCCTCTATAATGAGCATTTTCACATGTACATGATCTCCAAAACGCCATCGTAGAGTCCTGATGTACACAGAAAAAACGAAGTACACACCATAAAACGATGAATAAATTAGCTCGGAGCACTAACCCTATAAATAACTTGTGTTCTGCGCTTGCGCGCATCCACAAATTAAAAACGGAATTGAGTGACGCAAATTGTCACTAAAGCCGTTTTCATTTCAAGGCCTTCAATTGACCTAGGTCAAATTGAAATCAAATTAAACTAGGTCAATTTGACCCAACACAACTATATAAAAAAATTTCACCTATTAGGTAAAAGCATTTTCAACTAGGTAAACAAATTTAAACTAGGAACTGTTTTTAAAAACTGGTTTACGTTTTCAAGATTCTAAAAAGGGAACTAATATGTTGACTGCATGATATTAGAGTTTTTTCTATGTTGGGTCCGGTTGTTCAAAGGGTGGATAACGCTATCCACTGGATAAATCCTTAACAGTGGATAAAATAAGATAGTTTGCTCAATAGTTATTGTTATCCACCCTTTGAATAGTCTCCTTCGCAGCCGATATTTGTACCGTTGCGTGATGACACAAATAACAGCTGCGAAGGAGACTACCCTTTGAACAACTGAACCCTGTTGTTTAATAGTGACTTAGCCCTAAAAATCCATTACTAGCTCTAAACATCCTAAATTACTGAGCACCCACTGTTGATGGTTAGGGTGTTTTTAAATGTAGGGGTAGGGTTTTGATAATAGTTCAGAGGACCATTAAAGAAGCGATGATAATGGTCTGTTGTTTAGTGAGTACCGTAGAGAGGGAGGGGAGAGTGGTCAAAAATATTTTGCAGGGGTGGGTGAATTTTTTTTCTTTTTAATGTCCCCCCCCCCCACACATAAAAAGCTGAACCCCTATTTTTATGAATCCACAAAAAATATTTTTAGATTGATTGCCATCCGGGTCAAATTGACCTACATGTATGTTGATTTGGGTTGGGTCAAATTGACCTAGTGAGTTCAATTGACCTACAGCAGAGATATACCATGAGCTGCAAACTACATACTACATACTCTCGTACATATCAAGATGGCTTTGCCTGTGTACATCACTTGAGGCTAAATACAGGAATGGGTCCAACCTCGGACCATGTAAACTAACTATAAAACCCTAACCTAACCATAAAACATACCCTAACCAGTCAGTGAATGTAAGTTCCCAGGTAAACGACCAGGTTTTAGAGCTAATAGTGTCTAGGGTTCACAGGTAAAAGAGTTCTCACGAAAATGGTGAAGCCATCTTGACATGAGAGTACACTTAGAGCACATGGTTCATGGCTCATGGTACATGTATTTCTGCTGACCAGATTTTCTAATTTGCATTATGCATTATGCAAAACACCCCTGCCATTCATTGAGTGCTCATTCCAGCTCATCTTTGAGAATTATATCAAACTTACCTATAACAAGTTACAACACGATTGCCTATATGCTGTAAGTTACATGTACTTGGAAGAAAAAAATTGAATGGCACTCAAAGTTGTTCATTAAGTAATAAATTAAATGTACCTGTCTGAATGATAGACACCACTGGAGTGAGAAAGTTCTTATTCTTGTGGTGCAGTATACTGCATAGAGTGTTTGGGCACAATTCCATTACATAGACCCATGTGCAGATAGTGAACCTAAGAAAAAGAGTGAAAACATTATTCCAAATCTTGGTAACTAAAATTAATAGTGTTTATATGACACTCCAAATGCTTAGGAAAAATTATGGCAGTTCATTGGAGAACAATCAAGGCAGAGCACTCCACATATTTTACCTCAAATATCAATACAAAATAAACAACCAGGTTTGAATTTTAATTCTTATAACAATAATATGGGTAGAAAATGGTAAATATACAAGACTTTCCTTACAAGCCGGAGACTTAATAGGCTCTCTTTTCAAGTTCGAGACTCCATGCCAGACACTGTACATTGGGAAATGAGACAGACTTTGAGACTCATTTAAATAGAGTTCGAGATATCAAGATTTCATGATCCAAACTTCAATACCAGAAAATTTGAGATTCCAAGACTCTCTATATATTTTTTAAGTACCATATTCACGCCAATCTTTGGTGGTGGACTTAAAAAGTAAAAAAGTAAAGGTTTTGTTTAGTTGCCCTGAGTGGCATACATGTACATGAACGTACAGAGTCATGTAGAGTAGTGAATCAACAAGTACTGGCCTACTCTCTATAGTACATAATGTACAGACTACTATACCTTGGTATGATGTGTCTGTGGGCCTCCTCAAGATCCTTGTCTGGCCAGTAGAGGTGGGGAAGAAATCTGAATTCAGGAAATAACAAAAATGTATATCCATGGATGTTTTATATTTTCCAAGTTCACTAGGATGGTGAAGAAACTGAGCCAGCTTGAAGCTCTTTGGAGTGTTTTCTTTTCAAGCTTGATAGTTATCATAATGGTAAGTTAGATTTTGGATTATTAAATTATACATGGGGTTTTATTTTTATCAGTAACACGGCAGCCATGTTGATTGAATCCAAGGAGAATAAAAGTTTTGTTTTCATGAGCTAACTGCTCCATTTCAGGCTAAAAGGACACAATCTATTGTTACTAACCAATATGGCTGCCACATATGATAAAACATGTTGCATGCAGTCAAGGTGAGCCAGATAAATGTAGTACCGCTCGAAATGAGCCTTATTATAACCTTTAGAACGAGCAGTAGAAAAACAAGACCTACAGTACATTGGGTCCAATCAGAATACAGGTCTCAAGTGGTACGACAGGTCTGCAAAACGCTTGCGCATGCGTGAATTTCACCCGGGAAATCACGCTCGGCTCCATCCTTTTGGTTGAATTTTCACTCGAAAGTTGGACTTCAAAGTATTGTTACAGAACTGAGCACAAGCTTCAATTTTTAAGTCCTTTCATGGACCAGTCCCAAATTTATTTGGCTTGACGACTAAACTAATAAAACTCTTAAAGTGCCTATCACCCTTTTGCAATTTTGATAGCTTATGAACCTCCGAAAGGTTTTGAGTACTTCTGTGAAGAAAGTTTTGGTTTAAAGTGAATACTTTATGGTCTACGCTTGTTTGAAATCGTGTAAATGTGACCTTTCCTGACCCATGACCGCGTAAGTAAA
The DNA here is from genome assembly GCA_030867875.1 of Actinernus sp. WN-2022. Classification (NCBI taxonomy): domain Eukaryota; kingdom Metazoa; phylum Cnidaria; class Anthozoa; order Actiniaria; family Actinernidae; genus Actinernus; species Actinernus sp. WN-2022. The sequence goes on along the minus strand of JAOWCC010000064.1, from coordinate 18,775,186 downwards.
AGCCTGGGTCGAAACCTGGGTAGACGTCATCTCATTAATGCATTATTCTCCATGACGCCTTTTTATCACAACAATATCGATGCATAGAAAATATACACAGTTTTCGAGTTGTTAGTAAAGAAAAAAGTCATTTTAGTCAACATATTAAGTATTTCTTCGAATGATTGCAAAGCCAAATTAATTATATGACGTCAAGATGACGTCTACCCAGGTTTCGACCCAGGCTTTTACTTACGCGGTCATGGGTCAGGAAAGGTCACATTTACACGATTTCAAACAAGCGTAGAACATAAAGTATTCACTTTAAATCAAAACTTTCTTCACAGAAGTACTCAAAACGTTTCGGAGGTTCATAAGCTATCAAAATTGCAAAAGGGTGATAGGCACTTTAACTCTTGCGATTTTCCCCTTAACTCCCGGTCTTTTTTTGAGATGTGTCAAGTTTCTGAAGATTTTTTGAACAGAAACCATTTAGGACTGCTATTGGGATTTCTACCACTGACTGGACATGTCGAGCGGCACTGTATTACTCGATCATCAAGGTTCCCAATAGCAGTCACTCCCAGTCCTTGCCATCTGCACACCAAAGGTAACCCAAATCCTAACATGTCATTAAAAATACAGCCACAAGAGCTGCTAGCAGGCTAGTAAATAAATAGCACACAAAATGTTTAGTGTCGCTCTTACTTCTTAAATCCTTCTTCTCCTCCTGTGACAGCAACTGGGAAATTAAGAAAACTGGAAACATCTAGTGTAAAGAAGAAACAACAAAATAACAAAAGGTTAGTTCGAAGGTTAGTATGAAAAAATTGAGAAAATGAATTATAATGAAGCAAATGGCCGGGTATTCTAGAATCACTCCTAATGATTTACAACTCTCTTAACTGTAAGTTTTAACTGGCAGTGAGAGGCAAAGTAGGTGACAGTAGACTGCAGGTAACTGAATTCAAGTAAAACCTCTGTGCTCGGTTGTTCGAAGCAAGGGTAACTGTATCCCTAGGGTAGTGCCAAATCTGCAATAAATTGTAATCTGTAGAGTTTAATCTCAGGTTAGCGATTTAACCCTGGGGTAGTGCTTATCCTTACTTCGAATAACCGGGCCCTTCTCTATATTATATACATACCCCCCAGTGGCCCACATTGGTAGATTTTCTTTTCCTGTGCAGTTTGTACATATTTCCAAAACCAAGGAAAACAAAACCCTGGTTTATGAGGCCTCCTCCAAGGAGGCACAAGCAGCAATTCCTTACGAGCAACTGCAAAAACTGTAGCTCGTTCACCTTTTTGTTTCATCCAAGGATTTATATCTAGAATCAATGCAACTATCGTAACATTATTTGCATGTAAATCGGTGGTGATATTCAAAGCTCTGTTGTCTCGAAACACAATCGAATCCCGAAGATTTATAACAACTCTTCGTATTTCTGTTTCCTCAGTTTCTGTTGCAGCAACGAAGTTAAAACTAAACTCTGTCCTTTCCCTGTTTTCGATGCCACGAGAAATTATTTCTAAAGTAATAACACGGAATTCTCTGCATCTGAACGACACGACCACCTCAAAATGATGGCCGACGTAGTTCGGAGCTTCAACAATCTCAATGAAATCATCGTAGGGTTTTACGGTTTCTCGAGAATCCTCAGAAATATCCACCGCATAACTTGAAGCAGTGTGTTCTGTGGCTTGTAGGTTTGTTAGTTTAACAAATACGAGTAAACTAAAAGCACATAAATTCGTCCGCAATCTTGAAGCCATATTGGTGATATTTTAAATAAATTTGATTGCTTGGAAACCACGTATCCCATGCAACTATTCGCGTGGATTTGCCACCTCATTCATCGATAATCAAAAATCGTAGGGCCAGCCATAAAATTCACGAATTAATCAACTTTGCACAGGCTTTGTAAGCCCTGTTGCATGCTTTTAGCACATTTTCCCGTGCCTCGATCACTTGCTGCATCACCGACTCCCTACGTGTAAATCATGCTAAGATTCTTGTTTGGGGCCCAAATGCGCCAGGCGTTAACGTTGTTTACTCGGAACAGAAGCCTGAGTACTAGGTGAAACCACAGGCTCTGGTTTCAAGGGCTTAAACTTTTTTTAGTAAATAATTTTAGAACTTAGTAAACTCACAGTGAAAACTTCAACCTGTTAAAGTCTTAGGCTTAGCTTTTACAGTGCGACTACTGAAACCGGGGTCACTTTGACAACGAAAACCAATCACATTGCAGAACGAAAACAATGCATTTCAAATTACTGTTACTTGAACCAATCAGTGTCGATTATTTCGACTTGCTCGAGCTTCGATCCGGCGGTAAAAGGTGAATTTGGTAGACTAGTCTTTCGAATGAAGAAAATCGCACTGGATATGCTAGGATTTATACTTTTAAATGCTTTTATTTCGTTTTGCAATGTGTTTGTCTTTCCCAATTTCGCGTTTTCAAATTATGCATTTTCTTGTGCTTTTCCTTCCGAGTTGTTGGTAATGTCGAGTCAGCGCAACTGAGCACGTTTTGTATAACCGGCTTATGCGGTCATGTGTGCTTCCATATAGGCTTTCTGTTGTGCTTAGTCATTCCCATAAACTAATGAGAATTTCAGTTCGGCTTCGTCGAACTACCAGTTGTCCACCATTTTTTTAACTAAAAGCTACATCATAGAAAACAAACTCCGAGTCCTAGTAATTAAGCGCCTCTCCCCGATTAAGCGCCCCCCTCGATTAAGCGGCATCCGAGGTAAACTGATATCTCATCCTCATTAATTATTGACGAGGTAACCAACCAACCACGTGCCCAGAATTCGATCACATGACGATCCTTGAAACCCCGGAAAGTACTCCCATAACTCCCAGGAATACATTCAACCAATAGCCCACTTCCGCGATATGCTTTACTTGTCACGCATAGGTTTCAATACGAGGCTCCGAGCTAATTAAATTTATTCTTTTCTCTGTGAAAAAAAAAATTATTTAGCACGGGGCCTCGTATTGAAACCTTTGAGCATATCGCGGAAGTGGGCTATTTTTTTGGACTGAAGCAAAGTTAATTCAGCCTTGGACTGATCCAAATTGAATTTTGTAATACTAAATGTTAGTCACAGAAATTAGCTTGCTATAAAACTCACCACAGATTGGATTTGTCCAACATATTGACATCGCTCCGGTTTATTTACTCTAGGTGTCGTTTAAGACCAGCCACAACCTGATAGAGCGTTCGACCAGGATATTGACAACTTTCTTGTCACCACTTCTTGTACAAACTTTCCAATCCAAAAAATTAAGGAAGAGGCTGATACATTTTCCATATCTCAACATCAACGTTTTCTATGCTTTCTAGCGGAATGGTAAAGCTTGTGGCCTACAAAGCGGCAATTTTGTTATCTCTTGCGTTCCTCCATTCCTCAAATACTTTTACTGCCCAACTGTTCTTGTAACGCGTTGGCAGTTGTGGTACAGCTTTTACCAACATTTCTTCCTCTTCGCCACAGCTCCGCGCTATTCTGAAACGTTTGAGTGGTCTCGACTCTACCCTCTTCTTCATCGCTCTCTCTTTCACGATAAGCCATGTTGAAATGACGCCAAACTTCAGTTTTTAATTTGAACTTATAACTGAACATTGAAGTTGCAAATGACAAGAAACAATAAACTGCTTCATTATGATGAACAAATCAATTGTCAACCGGTACACGAAATAAAAACAACATTCCTACCGAATAATTAATGACAATGAGTGTCATTTCAAAGCCTCCAATTCGGACTGGACGGGATTTCAAGTCCGCGCCTCGGACTGGAACTAATTGTGCGGACTTGAAATCCCGTCCAGTCCGAATTGGAGGCTTTGAAACATATACCACGAGCGTACACAATGGGCTGTTATCGCAGTTCGGCCATCTTGGATAAAACAATAGTTTTGGCCCCGGTAGCCTCGCACTCAGTTTAACGGACGAAAACAAAGGTTTTTATTCTCGATCCTGGGACTCAACATGGCCGCCGTGCGATAAAAGCTCATGGCGAGGTTTTCTCATTGTACACATTAACAAATCTCTCTTTTCATAAATCTTTAGGCCACTCCAATAAAATGCTTCGTTTACCATCGCCTGTAGCCTCCTCCGCAGGCAAATAACTATGGATGCTCGAAAAAAATCGAAAACTTTGTTTGGGCTTCCTGTGGATGAGGAGAGATAAGGGAGGGACTGGGAGAAATAGGGGAAGATCCCGTTCACCACAGGAATCCTGATCCACCAAAGTCCCTCGGTCCCAATACAAGTAAGAGAGAAAGAGAGTTGCTTTGGAAAAGTAAAAAAAAGAAAAGAAAGATTGAAGACCGACAAAAAAATTTGGAAACGGTAAAAAAAAGATTGAAGAATAATTTCAAAACTACACCTCTTTTCCGACCTCTGCCAGGTTTTAGTTTCTTGCTTTTTTCATGCGTACTGTCAATCCACAACTGCAACCTTCGCCATTTAAGTACGGACCGCCCGACAAAATAAGGCTATTCAGAACAACACTGAACGAACTCCTCCGACACATCGCGGTTATTTTTTATGATCCCCTTCACAACATTGAAATGGGGGAGAGGGGTCGGGTTGTGTTAAAAATAGCCGGAAATTGCTGAAGAGGTCCGACTTAAATGGCAGGGGTTGTAGTTGAAGAAAACTAGTCGGCGAGGAAGGCATTAACATTTTTACTCGAGTCTTCAAGTAACCAGGATTTACTTGGTTCCAGATCCTCTAACGTCGTTTCTTTCTTTTTTCCTCTTTTTCTTTTGAAAAGGAAGTATTGTTTGCCTGGTTTATTGTTGCATGAAATTACCGGGGGCTTATCATTGTTTTTTTCTCTCGGTTCTTTCAACCAATGAAGCTTAATATACAGTACGGATTATAGTAATATATGGCGGATAGCAGTGACGTCCGCTATGTAGTAAATAATTAACAATTATTCACCGAAGTGGAGGTGAATACAGTGGTGTATATTTACCGAGCCGCTTCGGCGAGCCACTATTCACCGACACTGAGGTGAATAATTGTTAAATATCTGAGAATATTCATGCTATTCTAAAGTTAGCCTCAGGACTCTTCGTTTGGACCATGGGGGCATCTTAACGTATATACACGATATATAGATTTCAACTCAAAGCATCGAAGATTCAGCGTGATGGACGCCACGCACTACCCATCATTATATTCGCAGTTGATAGGAGTAAAGCATTTTAATAGTGGCAATTAAAATATTTTTCACTTTCGTTTTTCTTTGTTCATAATTTTCTTGGGAATATCTCATATTTTTACATCAATAAACTAGTCTAAGTGGAGGAATGGACGCGGGGGAGTTGGGGCGAGGAACTCCCCCCTCTTTTCTCCTTCGCAGACCCCTGAATTTGAGTCGAGACTCCGTGACCGATATAGAATTGCCTGCTGAGCATGAGGAGGTCATTTGGCACCATCATTTAGTATACAATAGATAAATAATGAGTGGATGTACTGTATGTCCATCGTAAATCCCATCCGAACTCGGTCAAGAACTGGACAGTACTGTAGCGAGGTCTATTTAGCTATTTCAGACTTTCGTCTGATATCGAAATAATCCAGCTTCCATATACAAAGGGGAGCAGACATTCAGGAGTGTTGATAAAGACATGGGCGGCTAGTTCCTGTACAAACTAGCGTTGATAAAGCGACTGGTCAAGACGGTTGGCAAAATGCGGACATTTTGAATACATGTAATTTGATCAGTTTTGCCATTTTAGCCGAATTTACCACCTATAAAACGGGCGAACAAAAGGAAAACCAGTGTAAGTTCAATAACATGTTTTACCACCATTCTCTTTTCGTTTTGGAAGAGTTCTGGACTCTTTGGATACTTTAATTGTATACCACGTTTCAGTCTGTTTCACAGGTCGTTATCGTACGCGATTGGATGGTCGCGACTAAAGCATGCGAATACATGTGCACGGCGGCCAATAAGGCCAGACTGAAACGCCGAACTTTTCATGCGCCGAACCTAATTAGATCAAAACAAGCCGCCTAATTATCTTTTGTTTCATGCGTTCGGCGCATGAAAAGTTCGACGTTTGCAAAACGGAAATAAACCATTCCAACATACAAATCCACGCGATTTTCTTCATTCAGAAGAATTCAACTTCAAAACGAATCCACTAAATTTACCTTTTACCAGATTGAAGCTCGAGCAAGTAGACATGCTATTGTCTTGTTCTCGACAATGATTGGACCGATCAAATAACTGCAAGTTGGAATGCCGTATTCATTCTGCAATGTGATTGGTTCTCGTTAATTGTCCCCTACTTAAGGGCCGAATCTCACTAAAGGATAACAATTGAAATGTCGCGCCAAAAATATTTTGCCCAATGACAATCGAAATGCACCATCGCACTAGGATTTCTTGTTTTCTCACAGACGTCAAAATGTTTACTATGGAGGGGGATTCTGGACAAAAATAGCATTAGATCGTTCTGTAGTGGTGTATTCCATCGAGCCGCCATACCACTATGTCAAACCGTAGTCCATTATATCGAACCGTCATGCCATTATATCAAACCGTCATGCCATTATATCAAACCGTCATTCCATTATGTCAAATCGTAGTCCTTTATGTAAAACCGTAGGCACAGGCAGCCCAAGCTCAAAGTTTGAAATTATTTGACAGTTGAAGTACGAAGGTTCAAACATCCAGAATATCTGGCATTTTATTTTATCGCACTAAATGGCAAATGAATAACACAATAAACTTGCTTTGATGAAGATGTTGTTGTTGTGTCTTGAATTTGGGGGTTTGGGGGCCGATTTAACGAGTTTCTAGGAAACCTGGATTCACTCTACCTATAAAAGATCGAGACAAAAGGCCGGCAAGTGGATCGCGATGGCGTCAAGGGCACCCAACGAAGTTTTCGGTTAAAAAGCTGTTCGGGAGAGTAACGGTTAGCCTAAAACTTTCGGATTTGAAAAAAATTGTCCTAGGAAATTGTTTTCTGAAATACTGGCTAGAAAATTTGTTTTCAATTTACAGAATGTTATAGAAGAAAGGGGACACTAAGAGTTTCCCCTAAAATATTCGTACGTATTCGTCTGATCAATAGAGTCAGAACGATCCGGAAAAGAACATTGGTTAGAATGAAAAAAAAAAACATTATCACAAATCATTTAGTGAAGCGGCCACCTAATAAAGTTTTCGAGAACACATTTTCATTCCCTAAGAAATTCTGACATCTAAAAACCGAAAGAATAAACCTTTAGCAAATGGAGGTCACCGAAAAGAATTGCCTAAAGGAAAAAAATAACCCCTAAAAAATTCATCCCTCCACAAAACTTTGCAACATGAAGTTACTTGGGCCACAGGCAGCCCAAGCTATAAACATTTAGCTAATACTTACAGCGTTTGTATGGGAATTTCAACGAGCTAGAAATACGAAAGAATTAATGAATAAAATGCCTTACCTTGCTTCCATAGTGTATTACTTGCTGTCTGTGTGGTAACAGGGTTGATATGAAGCGATTTTAGCGAGTTTTCATTTCCTCTGCTCTCCTTCCTAAGAAAAAAGATATGTCGGGAATATTTTGCCATAGAATTTTCGGTTGACGCGATTTCCACCTAGAAAATCCGAACAGCTAATAGCTTTCTAGAATACGTCAAAAGACATAGTAGGCGCCTTAAAATGGCTAGATGAGCTGCATCGGCAACTGGTTTCAAACGAATTTCAAAAAGTACTTGTTGGGTGCCCTTGATGGCGTGTCACATACCTGTCATCTCCACGGCAAAAATGACCCTTAAATCCATGCACTCAATCAACGTGATACTTCTGGATCCCGTAGACAGATCTCCTTGCTACGTATCCTCCAAGTTTCATGACCAAACATTCAACGAGTACCGAGAAATGATTTTTGTCACCTCGCATTTCGCCATCCTAAACACCTCTTCACAGTTTAATGAGACACCGGAAGTCCAACTAGCCTGAATTCCAGCCGTCTCCTCTGGTTCGTTCCTCCGTCTCCTCTGGTTCGTTCCTCCCGAGAGAGGAACGAACCGGAGAAGACGGCTGAAATTCAGGCTAAAGTCCAACCGAAATGATACCTCGTTTTGGAGTTGAAAATCACAGCATCAGATGGGAGAGTACCTTTTATCGCTCAGTTTTTACAGCCCCACTAGGGGACGGGAAAGTATTCTCCGCGGTGATGTAAATAAATCGGCGTTTAGCCGGCTTTGTTAAAGTTGTCAAGATCAAGCCGGCGTTGTTGTTTTTGCGTATTATTCAAGAGGTTCCAGTATGTTAGTACAGCAACTACAGAGAACATTTTGAAATGTAAGTGGGATTTGTTTGTTTAAAACTAAGAATACGGACAGGAAAAGCTATCTCACTTCAGACTACGAGTCGGCGGGAAGATTTGTCAGTCTTCTAGTTTCCTAGAAACTCGTTCCGGTTAAATTGGCCCCCAAACCACCAAATTCAAGACACATTATCTTTATCAAAGCAAGTTTATTGTATTATTCATTTGCCATTTAGTGCGATAAAATAAAATACCAGATATTCTGGATGTTTGAACCTTCGTACTTCAACTGTCAAATAATTTCAAACTTTGAGATTGGGCTGCCTGTGCCTACGGTTTTACATAATGACTACGGTTTTACATAATGGACTGCGATTTGACATAATGGCATGACGGTTTGACATAATGGCATGACGGTTTGACATAATGGCATGACGGTTTGACATAATGGCATGACGGTTTGACATAATGGCATGACGGTTTGACATAATGGCATGACGGTTTGACATAATGGCATGACGGTTTGACATAATGGCATGACGGTTTGACATAATAATGGCATGACGGTTTGACATAATGGCATGACGGTTTGACAAAATGGCATGACGATTTGATATAATGGCATGACGATTTGATATAATGGCATGACGATTTGACATAATGGAATGACGATTTGATATAATGGCATGACGGTTTGATATAATGGCATGACGGTTTGATATAATGGCATGACGGTTTGATATAATGGCATGGCGATTTGATATAATGAACTACGATTCGATATAATGGTACTACGGTTTGATATAATGAACTACGATTTGACATAATGGCATGACGGTTTGAAATAATGGCATGACGGTTCGATATAATGGACTACGGTTTGACATAGTGGTATGGCGGCTCGATGGTAGCCTGCAATGCAGGCGTTTCTAGTGGTTTTCCCCGCTTTCGTGGACGTTTTCCGCTCACGAATGAATTTCAGACGAGTAGGAATGGAGCGAGGATCAAAAAGCGAGAGAAGGGGGAGGGGAAGAGGGGAGCCCGAGTCAAGTTTCGCAAGTCTTTTATATTTTTTACTTTTTTATTTTTTGTGTCGACCCGGAAGTCGCCGCCAACCGCCAAACCAATCCGATTGCACTATTCACGTGGCGGCCATGTGACATTTTATCGACTTCCGAGGCCGTCAACCAATCAGCTCGCGTTTTTTTTTTACATTGCCATCGTTACGTCAACTGCAGTCTGCAGGACGTGATTTTTTTTCTCCCAAGGCCAAGGCCGCTATGAGCAAAATCACTGGATGAGTTGTTGTTGTGGATAAATCGTTCAATCTTTCATCGTTTTTCTTCATTCGGAATTCTGTGCAATTGATTCTCCTACGGATTGTGACAGCAAGTGATTATAACACCCTAAAATTCGATGATTGTAAACAATGTAAACAAGTGCCATACTATGAGCTTTTCTTCCAAAAATGCTACCAACAATCATGATCCACGTGTATATTATTTAAACAATCAACCCTTAGAAAAAGTTCACCATCATCCTTATCTTGGTATCATGCTATCAAGTGATCTTAAATGGAGTGAACATATAGCACATGTAACCACTAAAGCCAAACAAACCTTGGGTGTCATAAGACGTAATTTTAGACATACATCTAAACAATGCAAATCTAGATTATATACTAGTATCATTAGACCCCAATTGGAATATGCAAATACTGTTTGGTACCCTTATCTTGAGAAAGACAAGTATAAATTGAATATGATTCAAAGATCTGCAGCCAGACTATGCTGTAACGATTATTCTAGGAATCCTGGATGCGTAACCCAAATGTTAGGTGAACTAAAATGGCCTTCAATCATAAGCCAAAACAAAGTAGCTCGTCTATGTATGTTTCATCGTATATACTACAACTCAATTGATCTAGATAAGACATTATATTTAACTCCTATAAAGAGAGTTACAAGAGGCTGCCATGCAAATTCTTTAAATAGACCTCACTCAAATTGTAAAGTCCATGAGTTTAGTTTCTTTCCCTGGACTATTAAACAATGGAAAAATTTGCCATTTTATATTGTAAGGAACACCTTATTGCCTCTGGCGAGTGGTTTTAATACCAATTATTTCTTTTATTTCTTTTATTTTTAACTTAAGCAGACTTATTACTGCATTTACATATTAGACCTTATTATTGTTATTATTTTATATTCATTTATTATCTAAGATTATTATTATATTTATAGTTTAAGCAGACTTATTACTGCATTTACATATTAGACCTACTAGATTCATATTGTAATTATTATACTTTAGCTTGATACTGACGTGTTGCGGATATGCCGCTTTGTTAGTTAATAAACCAGAACCAGATTGTAATACGCGGGGGTCGAAAGCTAGCCAGCCGAAGATAAAGTCTTAAAGAAAGACAAGATCCGTGAGTACAAGTACATAAATATTTAATTTTCCGTAAAGAGAAAGCTCGGAAACATTTTATGGAGGTACCTATGTAGGAGCTTTCGATCTGTAGTGATGTTGCGGGATGAAAATGAAAGTAAAATTCTACAAAAAGCACCTACGAGTTTTCAAGTCTCTAAACACCATGCACCACGAGTCACGACCAAAACGTGAGGGAAGTTTTGTCCCATTCGTAGCCATTATGTTGCTGAATCCGAAGGTTTCTTTGACGGAAATGGAAAAAATGTTGAGTTTTTCTAGGGCTGACTGGAGTTATACGGGCTTTGAATGGAAATTTCTCACATTTTAGAATATATGTTTACGAAAGTGTCTGGCGCTCCCAAACGTGGCTTGACGGTTAAATAATGTGAACCAACCATGGCGACATTTGTAAATGTAAGTAAAACACATTAACACTTACCAGATTTGCAGTGTTGTTATTTAATATTCGTTTCAGTTAAAAGTATGTTTAAAAAACTGGCACAAGAAAAAAAAAATATTTATGAATTTTACAACTTTTCTGACATTTTCTCTAATGACTTCGTTCTATTCACATGATTGCTGCTACTCTTTGTAATAATATTTATTTGCATCAGTTTCAACTTCTCTCGTCTCTTATTCCTAATTACAATGGGGAGTTGGGGTGGTTAAGTGCCTCGCTTCTCACCTCTGTGGCATGGGTTCGATTACCGATTGCAGCACCAAATGTGAGTTGAGTTTGTTGGTATCTCACTGACCTTTGCTTCTAGGGTTTTTCTCTGGTTGTCCTCCCAGACTCCACAAACACCAACATTCTATCCAATTTGATCTGTAGTTTAGCAAGGCCCTGACTTTGATCAGACCCTCTGGTTGTTTCAGGTTTCGTTAGAAATTCAGAGGTTTTATTTTATTTGCAATGTTTTCTATCTGAGGTGGTCCTGGCTTAAAGTGCATTATATGTCTAATTTATGCATATGGTCCAAAGGGCTCCAGGCTAAAGTGCATAAATTATGCCCAAATTAGTTATTACTCGGGCTGCCTGTGGCAGCGCCGAGTCTTAAAATGCAAGTCGTTATTACTCGGGCTGCCTGTGGCAGCGCCGAGTCTGAAAATGCAAGTGGTTATTATTATTTTTTTTAATCAGTGTCAGACGGCTTCTGCGCATGCGTTAAAGGTCAAATTCGAACCAATCAGATTGCACTATGCTGGTCACGCAAACAAAGGTTAGATTTCCTCAGGCGCGCTCAGATAAGAAAATTCAAAGCTCAGACTAGGCGAGACAAGGAGATATCAATTTCAAATAGTCATTGTCAGAAATCTATTCCATCGTGGGCAATGATGCAATACAACCTAAATTTGGGTCAGGTCCATGTTTTACGACAGAATAACCAGAGTCTTTCTACTGGATTCGGAGAGCTCGAGGCATTATACAAGTCTGCTAATATGGGGGAAACTGAAACAAAAAATGAACTTTGACGGCAGAAACCCTCATATTTGAGCCAAGCGGAATATTTACATGATCCGCTAAGATTTTTACAAATCTAATTAGTTAAGCAGATGTACGCAGTGTATGCCAACTGAAATGCTGTGCTCGTTTTGTGGTTACGGCTCAGTGGGGCAACTACCCGAACAAGAAGCATGAACTGCCAGCAAAGAGAGAGGAAAACTGAAAGAGGAAATCCTTGTGAGAAATCGACGTACATATGAAGCTATATACGTTATCATCGACTATATGGGAGTCAAACATCGAGCTGCTATGAAACCGCTTGTGACAGTTTGTTTACGCACTTTCATGACAAACGAACGTTTTTACTTTCGACACAACGGTCGCTAAACTGTACGAAATCTCCAAGGATATATCCCTAATGTCCAAACTAAAGGGAAAAACTGAAAGAGGAAATCATTGTGACCAATCGACATAAATATGAAGCTCCAGAAGTAATTATTGAATACATGAGAACCCATAGAGAAAACCGATAATAATGAACACGGTATTAGTTTCACCGACATTTGTGGCGTAACTGAACTCGCACTACAGCATAGCTTGAAATACTGTACGAAAACTCCCGTTTAAAAATTTCCTGATGCCGAAAGGACCGTAGCATTTAAACAAGATATCCTTCTGACCAATCGACATACATATTAAGCTGTGAAAGTATGTTTCCATTCCATAACAGCCGATAGTGCAAACTAGTAAACTGCCACTAGTAAATTGACCTTGCGAGTACTGAACTTTCTAGCGTCAAATGCATGTGTTACGTTTCCAAACTTTAGGACAAGAAATCTTCCATAGAATGTTCTATTTTATTTACAGCTGAGAACTGTATTATTAAACATAAGAAATAAAACAATGGTGCCATTTGAAGAATTATATCATGTCAAAAGTGCAAACGAAGAAATATATATCTACGGACGCGAGCAGCTCGATCGTTTCACTTTGGTCAAACTCGGACTGTTTACGACTGGAACCTGCAGTTTTATCGGACCTGCAGACTAAATTGTAAACGTGTGGCCGTGTTCAGGCTAGTAAATCTAGCTAGCTAACCACAGGAGGTAGCGAGCTTCTTTAGTCTGAACAGTTTTTCTGCTCTGGTGATTAGCTAGCTAGTGGTCGGTGGAATACTTTGAAGTTCCAGGCTACCTAGCGAGGTAGCTTGAATAGAATCTAGCGCGCTAAAAGCCCATCGATGACAACTACCGGGTGTATTGTACGTCAATTGAGCCATCATGGATAACGAGGATCGCCAAACACCAGTCAGTAGCAGTTTTTCGCAGTTTTAATATTTTGGTTGAAATTTCAATTGAGCACTTTGGCGGTCAATTATTTGCGATTACGAAACACTTGCGCCAAGGGCAGTTATAGACCAAATTTCTATCTTTTAGAGAGGGTCTGAATGGGGGGGTCTACATGTCAGTTGTCAGTTAAAATGTTGGCCATTTGTCAGTTGTCAGTTAGCCCTAGTTAATCATTACTAGAGAAAATTTACAATGTTTGACCCACAAAAACCACATTTGTCAGTTGTCAGTTATTTTTCGGTTGTCAGTTGTCAGTAAAAAAATCGTCATTTGTCAGTTGTCAGTTATTTTTAAGGCTGTTTGTCAGTAGTCAGTTAACCCCATTCATGCCCTCTTTAGAGATAGAAACAAACCAGAAGAGGGAAAAACAAAAAGTAAAACCTACTAAGTTACTAGGTCTGAACAGTACTAATTTATTAACTAGCTGCGAGTTGCTGACAGATATCTCAAGACTCTAGCTAGCTGCACGATAGTAGTCTGAACATACATACACACATGAATAAGTAGTGTTTTCAATAAAAGATCAACTACTTTAATTTACATACGAGAAAACAAAAATATTAAATTACATACATGTATATATATACTAGGGGAGCAGAGAATGAAAGTCACCGCGCTACCGGCCACTCCTAAAGACTGCTAATAATTCTTCCCTTTGGTTATTACTAAGAGGATTTCAAATGAAAGTGTATTTCATCTTCAATCTCATGTGGCCCGAGTGAAAGCCCAGATGGGCTCTTGTTATTATTATTTTTAATCAGTGTCAGACGGCTTCTGCGCATGCGTTAAAGGTCAAATTCAAACCAATCAGATTGCACTGTGCTGGTCACGCAACAATCGCCAGGTTAAATGTATTTACATAAGTGAATACAGTAAATCAAAATGGTCGACCCGCGAGGGCGAAAGCCTTCCAACAGGCTCAGGATATTTCAACTGGCGCTCTTGTTGACCATAAAAATACATGAACAACCAGGAGCCGTAATACATTCGATCAGCGCTGTTTGGACAGATCCAATGTACATTTAGAAACGTAAGCGAAATACAATATCCAAACACGTTTGGATATCAACGGGTATCGAATTATAATCAAAGGTTAGATCTCGTTTTTTCTTTGTTCCCATGTATTAAATTTCAAGCGAACTTTTCTACTTTCAACACACCGGTCGCTAAACTGTACGAAATCTCCAAGAATAAATCCCTAATGTCCAAACTAACGGGAAAAACTGAAAGAGGAAATCCTTGTGAGCAATCGACGTACATATGAAGCTATATAAGTTATCATCGACTATATGGGAGTCAAACATCGAGCTGCTATGAAACCGCTTGTGACAGTTTGTTTACGCACTTTCGTGGTCGCTAAACTGTACGAAATCTCCAAGGATATATCCCTAATGTCCAAACTAAAGGGAAAAACTGAAAGAGGAAATCATTGTGACCAATTGCCATGCATATGAAGCTCCAGAAGTAATTATTGAATACATGAGAACCCATAGAGAAAACCGATAATAATGAACACGGTATTAGTTTCACGGACATTTGTGGCTTAACTGAACTCGCGCTACAGCATATATAGCTTGAAATACTGTACGAAAACTCCCGTTTAAAAATTTCCTGATGCCGAAAGGACCGTAGCATTTAAACAAGATATCCTTCTGACCAATCGACATACATATTAAGCTGTGAAAGTATGTTTCCATTCCATAACAGCCGATAGTGCAAACTAGTAAACTGCCACTAGTAAATTAACCTTGCGTACTTCCACGAGTACTGAACTTTCTAGCGTCAAATGCATGTGTTACGTTTCCAAACTTTAGGACAAGAAATCTTCCATAGAATGTTCTATTTTTTTTTACAGCTGAGAACTGTATTATTAAACATAAGAAATAAAACAATGGTGCCATTTGAAGAATTATATCATGTCAAAAATGCAAACGAAGAAAAATATATATCTACGGACGCGAGCAGCTCGATCGTTTCACTTTGGTCAAATTCGGACTGTTTACGACTGGAACCTGCAGTTTTACCGGACCTGCAGACTAAATTGTAAACGTGCCGTTGCATGAATAAGTAGTGTTTACAGTAAAATATCAACTACTTTAATTTACATACGAGAAAACAAAAATATTAAATTACATACATGTATATATACTAGGGGAGCAGAGAATGAAAGTCACCGCGCTACCGGCCACTCCTAAAGACTGCTAACATTTTATTCCCTTTGGTTATTACTAAGAGGGTTTCAAATGAAAGTGTATTTCATCTTCAATCTCATGTGGCCCGAGTGAAAGCCCAGATGGGCTCTTGTTTGATATTGATTGTACATGAAGTGGATAGTCCAAAATAGTAGAATATTTATTGATTTGGTTGTTGCATCTACAAGATATAAAGGTTTATAAAAAAATCCCAGTATGCTAATAGACCCATTCGAAAAATGGCATCCAATTTAATTAACTATTGTTTAGGACTGACTAGCCTCGCTTACATGGTCAAAAGCTTTCGTGTGGACTTACTTGCCTTGTGGTCACGTTACCAGGACAATAGGTTTTTAAATTGGATGCCATTTTTCGAATGGGTGTGATGTGGTGTCATCACTGACATTTGCTGAATTTCTTTGTGCTTGTGAATTAAGCTATTTTCTAATTTAGATTTTGTTGTTGTTGTAAAATCACTGACAAGTTAGAATTTAAAAATAGGTAATTTAATGTCTCTACCATCATGCTTTTGTATAATAAGTGTGTCAGTGGTGATATATATCACTCATTAGCATATTAAGGACCCACCTTCTCATAATTGTATTTCTTATTATGCCTTGTTACTAAACATTTCCATCAACTTATGAGAAAATAAATGGTATTGTTGTTGTTGTTGTTAGTAATGGCATCAAATATACTGTAGTAGTAAATGGCCCGATTCCTCAGTTCTTGGATCTGACCGCCCAGGTCAGCATCTGGCACTTTCACTTGGTCAGGAATACAAGAATTATTTGGGAACGAAAATTAATCTTGCTGCAATGCCAATGATAGAAAAAAACGAGTGGAAATCACATGTGTCTTTGTGACCTGCCATTATACATGTAAGTTTCAGTCTCCTTCAAGATGTAGAAAATGAACACTAGTACAGTGCTCACTAATATTTGAAAATGGTGGTCTAGCTGTAGTTTACGACCCCAATCAAAAATAATTATTGTATTGAGAATTTAGCCTGAATTTCAGCCATCTCCTCTTGTTCATTATTGATTACTCGAAAATCAAACAAATCTAGATAGATGACTTTATTTCACATGTAGAATGATCGACACATTCCCTAAATATTCACAAGGAATAGCAACATTACATGTATGTGGAATTACTACTCAAATTTTAACCATTGCACTTCAATCAACAACACCCATACCAAGTTTTTATAATTCTAAAGATCCTCAAAGAACTATTATTGAAAAGAAAATAATATTAAACATCATAATTGAAAGAAATTGTGGCGAAAATGTACAGCATGTATGTATGTATGTGCGTTGTGTATGTATTATGGCTCTATCATTTCCAAGCCTGACCTCCCCCCCCCCCCCTTTCCCGGCATACCTGGGGCATTTGGCATTTGTAGTCCCATTATATATAAATTATCACAAGAGCATCAGTAATTATTAATTTATTAATTATTCTCTGGCTCCCCTAGCACAAACCATGTATGACAAAATATGCTAGAACTCTATGTATTAATACCTAGGCCTAGATGGCCCGAGTTCAGGCCACTCAGGGCCTCTTGTTTAATTAGTTAGCCAAGCTTTCACTCCAAAAATAAATGAATAAAATTTGATTTAAAGTGCCCCTAATCCCTTTTGCAATTTTTATACAAATGAATCTTTGAAAGGTTTTGAGTACTTCTGCGAAGAATGTTTTGCCTTACAGAGAATACTCTATGACCACATTCTTTAAAAAGGAGTGTGGGAAATATTCTAGTCATGAAGTTGCTAGTTGCAGTTGTGAATCCAAAATCCTAACCCTACATTTAAAAAAAAACCTAACCGTCAACAACGGGTGCTCACTCATTTAGCTCACTGAATTCATGGTGTTTAGAGCTAGTCACTAATATGAGTTTTTAGGGCTAGATCACTAAACAACACATGCTTCTTCTTCACAGTATAGTACTCAAAACTTTTCGGAGGATCATAGCTATAAAAATTGTGAAAGGGGTTATAGGCACTTTAAGTTGCTCTTCTGTGGATTTCTATAATTTACATGTGAAATTCATGTTTGTTCGAGTTACAATAGAAAATAAACTTGGGGGGGGGGGGGTGGGAACTCCCTATATTGAAGTGATAGGGGTGATCGGCCGGAGCTTAAAAAATGACCCCTAAAAGGTACGCATAAATTAAGAGCCTAGAAAGTCAAAATGATTTTGACCCTTAAAAGGTACGACCATAAAACGTCTGGTAAAATAATTGTGTTTAATCACAAGCACAGTATAAATACATTTAACTACATCAAACACTTTTCCATGAATATTTTCAAAGCATTATTTGAGAAATGAAATGACACTCTAAAGGGTACTGGCTTGCGTTGCGTAATAAACATTTATCAAAGGACACCTAAATGGTACGTCGGCGACGAAGACGACCCCTAAAAGTACCGCCGAC